>APFE031338038.1:697-40074 GCA_000404065.3 Pinus taeda
TCCCTAATGCACATCCATCACATTCCAGTTTGATATTATGCAAAGTAGGAAGTCCATCGACCATACCTTTATTTTTAAGCAGGATGAGATCTTGTAGATTGATATGTCCAAATCTCTGGTGCGAGAGATTCTCAGCTGTTGATGTTGCTGCAACCATCGCCTGTTGTGGTATGCTCCTTGCATCCAGTCTATACAAATTCCCCACGCATACTCCTGTTGCAACTGTCTCCAATTTACTATCCTGAATGACACATCCGTTCTTGAAGAATTGTACCTGCATGTCCTGGTCTGTTATCATAGAGACAGAGATCAAATTCTTTTTGATTCCTGGAACATATAAAACATTTTTGAGATGTTTGATATCGCCACTTGGTAGTTTCACAGGAATATCTCCACAACCTTTGATCTCATACCCACTGTCGTCACCCAAATAAATTTTGGATCCACATGCAGATTCTTCAAGAAACTCAAAATATTCTTTCTTACCAGTCATGTGCGAGGATGCGCCTGAATCGACATACCATGTATTGTCATCATCTCCTCTTGATGCAGAAAGTGCACAGTTGACTGTAAATAGCCTAAGATCATAGCTGTGATCTTCATCTTCTTCAGCAAAACAACCTTGATGTTTCTTCTGTTTGCTTCTCCTTTCATCGGCTTGCTTCTTGTAACACTCTCTGATCTGGTGACCAGGGTTTCCACAATAAAAACATCTCTTAACATAACTATCAGTCATACCTCTAGATGATTTCCCTTGAAAGGAGTTGGCCCCTTTTTGCTGCTGCTGCGGTTGTTGTTGCTGTTGTTGGTACTGGCGCTGCTTTCCTCTGTGCTGTCTTCTCTTCGCCATCAGAGCAAGATCATTGCCCTGAGTCTTTAGATTCTGTCGTCGCTCCTCTTCCTGGAGCAAAATTGCTGTCAGTTCATCAAACAAGGGTGCTTTCTCCCTCGCTGACAAAGCTGAGATGAATGTCTGATATTCATCTGTCATTCTGTTCAGTGTAAGTGTAACCAGATCTGAATCTGATACCTTCTCTCCAATGGCTCCCAATTGGTCTTTCAGATCCTTAACTCTGGCCATGAATCCACCAACTGATTCATTCTCGCCCATCCTTAATGCAAACAATTTCCCTTTGAGTGCTAGAACACGATTTGAGTTCTGTGTCTCGTACAGACCCTTGATCGTATTCCAAATGTCCGCGGCCGACTTGCAGTCTTGAATATGAGGGATAATGTTGTCTTTGACAGACATCTTCAATATTACTTTTGCCTTTGTTTCTCTCTTATCCCAGTCCTGTTCTTGGGTTGTATTTCTGGCTCTCTGTTCATTTCCCAAGACAATCGACCACGCGTTCGCACTCTCCAGCAAGGTTTGCATTTTGAACTTCCAGTTGGAGAAATTCGTTCCATCGAGCTTGCCAGACTCGTGGAGGTATGATTCCAAATTGTTGTTCATTTTCGCCCTACTGAACACTTAAATCTGCCACCACCGGGCAAGTTCGATCTGCTGCCACTGAACAGATCACGGACTTCACTTCGCCACCACCGGGCAGATCCGATCTGCTACCCCGAGCTGATCAAGGATCTCACTTCGCCGACCACCGGGCAGATGCGATCTGCTACCACCGAGGATCAAGGATCTCACTTCGCCACCACCGGGCAGATCCGATCTGCTACCACCGAGTTGATCAAGGATCTCACTTCACCACCACTGGGCAGATCCGATCTGCTGCCACCGAGCTGATCAAGGATCTCGATTCGCCACCACTGGGCAAATCAAATCTGCTGCCACCGAGCAGAATCTCCATGTGCCTCCACCGGGCCTCTGCTGATCTGCAACAAAAAAAAATTGCAGATCTTCAGAGAGAAAGGGCTGGCGCTCCAATCAAAGCCGAATCCGCGCTAATCCCGGAAAATTAAAATTCACGATGTGCCGGAGAATTGGCTCGCTTATCGACCACGGATCCGCGCCAATTTGGTCTCTCTTTTCTCTGGCGCGATTTTCAGCTCAAAACCCGCGCCAATAGCGCGACTGTTCTTGAAAAATCCGCGCCAATCACTGCACCTTCTAAAAAAAAATTCCGCTCCGAGTTTTCGCTCCAACCCTTCCTTCGGCTCAGTGATGATCAGTCATCTGACGCCTTTTTCGCTTCAGGTGTTACTGCAGGTCCACCTGATCACACAGCTATCTCTACATGTACAGATGTGCAACTAATGATACATCCCAGAAAAAAGAAAAAAAAAAGTTAAGGCTACCTCTACCCTAAGCTCTGATACCAAGATAAAAATAAATGAAACTTGAATTAATCAGAAGGAGTTGCACTCACAGGTGTGTACATCACCTGGAGACTGCACTCATACAAGGAGGAGACTCTCTCTCTCTCGTTCACTCAATACTTACAATGAATGAATATTACATATTAAATACATGACTGAAAAATAGGTAGTTGAAACCATTCTCCTAAATTCTAGGAACAACTCCTAAAGTAAGAAGGTAACGTTACAACCACATAACCATTTCTTTATTATTTCTAACTTGTACAAGGTGAAACATACAACTGATGATAGTAATGTGAAATACAAGGCTAGGTATGTAGCAAGAGGGTTCTCCCAAAGAGAGGAAGTAGACTATGAGGAGACCTTTGCTTTAGTTGTTAGATACACTTCCATCAAACCCATTATGTCTTTAGCATCGATATTTGGTTTGCCTTTCTATTGAATAGATGTTAAGATGACTTTTATTAATGGTCTCATTGAGAAAGAATTATACACTAAGTACTATCCCAAACGGGAAAATTTGACAGATTTTCAGATTTCAACTCACAAATGCTTTAGACAAAATTTCATTCAATTAACAAAAGATTTCCATGTAAAATATAACCAATAGAGTTTAGCAACACCACAACATGACAAGCAAAAAATGATCTCAACTTTTATTATAATAGACAAACTGGGGTTACATGCATATACAACCAAAATAGTTGAGATGAGAAGCTGGTCTCCAAGATAATCTGCTCCACTGCTGCACGGGCCCTCCACCAAACTGACATGAACTGCACTGCTAAGCTCTCCTGTGAATTCTGGATGAATTCACCAAGGGGAGATGGGTACTTGCCCAATTTCACTAAAATCACCCGAGGGTTTCCATCCTGGGGCTACAATGAAGTAGAGAATCGGTTCTCAAACCACTCATACAAGACAATGCTCAAATCCAAGATGTTCTCTAATAGCCTCCTCCTCCTCCTTTTATAGATCTAATGGACCCCTCTAGAAGCACCTATTTCATCATTGAGCATATTTCCCTTAATTAAAATATTCTTTTTAATGTGGGAAAATGGTAAATTGGCCACCATGCCTCCTCAGGGCGCTGAAAATCAGTTCTAACCATCCCATCCTATAGATCTTCTTGTTCCGGTTCCAACAAGCTATTACACTAGGGTGTTCTGCCAAGTATTCCTCTTGAAATGCCACCTTAAGCATTATAATGGAGTCAGGCCCATCAATAACTCTGTTTTTTGAAAGTTGTTGGAATGCAAAGGAATGAAGGGCAAACTATGTGGATGATGGAAATATTAAGCGAACGCCATTGGACCCCATAAAACTCCTCAAAACCCCTCTGAAAGCCCCCTGGGCCCACTGATGACACCAACTTGCACTTGTGACCTGTTTGCCCCCAACTCTATGTTGAAGAATCTAGGGCACAGGGTTAATGAGATTCTTCTTTACATGATAGCTATTAATGCTTAGCTTGTTAACATTAGTGTGTCCTCTTTTATTCATTAAATAGCTACTATAACAAAGAGACAAGAACACAATAAGTTGGCATTCTGCGAGGGCCAAAACCTCTCCCTCTTGGAGAGGAAAATTGACATAAAATTCTTCCTATAGAGATTCCAATTGACGAACACCAAGACCATGACCCTTGACTAACTGAGCCATACTGCTGAGATCATCATCATCATTGCATCACAGAGATATTCATGAGAGCAAGATTGCTGCGCCATATCTCTGTCTTTACTTAGTTCTTTACTTCTTACTGAGATCATCATTATGTGGATGAGGTTTCTATGATGAGACATGTATATAGATATATGCATGTGACTGCTGCATCGAAGTCCTCATGTTTATCCTTCATGCCTATGATGACACCTTGATGTACATTGAGATCCTTCCTTTATGTTGAGTCTATGCTCATCCTTGTTACCATGACTATGACAACATAGAGAACTTCATTGATTATGTGACTATGTTCAAAGATTATCCTCGTCTTTGTCACGCTGTGCATACACTACTGTGATATATATGCCGAGAGTGTGTACTCTTATAATCTACATCCTAGAATCATAGGCCCTTTCCTCAACCGAGATTCTATAATAAAGTCTTCCTCCGAGATTTTTGTAACCTTTAAGTTGATCGAGATTTGAGAGGAATGCGAGGGTATTCACTGTGGTTATCATCGTGACTGCACCTTGTTGCCTTTTCCGAAGCCACCGAGTAATGCGAGATTCTTTCTGTGCTTTTGCGAAGTTTAGTTGAGTATTTATAGTTGTTCTATCTCTATAAATGAGCCGACATGAATGTGAACTGTTGTGTCACTTCATCTGAGCCGGCGTGGCTTTTCTTTATATCAATTTTGCTGGCTGACTTAACTGTTCTCTTCATCGTTTAGCTAGCTGCCTTCTTCAAGAGGATTGTGCTTGTCTTGGAGGGATGAACTAGACTCTAGGTTGACTCATATACATTACATAAATGCTCAAGAAGAGCTCTTTGACTCTTTGACCTTCCTAGACCTATGGAATGAGCAAGAAACTCATTCTTATAATTCTCAAAAATAATATTTCTTTTCTTTACAACTACAAAGATCAAAATTATATCTATAAATACCGAACCTAGTTACATTTTCTTCAACACTCCCTCTTAACTAGGGAGGTACTTACAATGTTACTTGGTTATTCTCAATCTAAAGAATTTCTTATAAGAAGAATCGGATTGGTAACTTCTGTTATAGTATCATATTAACTAACATTGTTTCCACATCAAGGCCTTGACTGACAACTCTATCTCTCATTAGATTAGAGCACACATAATGTTGGCGAGACTGATGACAATAGACACCTTCATCATTGTCTCTCAAGGTACATACCCACCCGGGTGTTCACTGAGTATGACCTTCTAGGACTATTCTTATCTTGGGTTCCCAACCCTCAAAGAATATCGGTCCTCTTGCCTACTCTTGTCTTGGATGCCATACACATCCTCAAAGAGCATCGGATGCCAGATGATTACGTAATCCTCCATTCTTTCTTCCAAAGTGAAGACAAGAATGTTGTATCTATCTCTCCCTCTCCGCTGGGGAAGATATGCCCAAGTTTCCTTTGATCAGAAACTTGCCCAAGCTCCCTTTCAATCAGGAACTTGTCAGAGATCCCTCTTAGCTAGGGACTCTTTTATATAGCAACAACTTCTTCTTCGTGGTTCCTTCAGCTGCTTGATCAACTTCTTTCCTTGATGTCATGAATTTGAGTTGAGCTTCTTTCTTGTAGGGCAGCAACCATCGATCACTTTCCTCCTTAGTTCGTCATGTCATTCCTTTCTTCATGGAAAGTGGGCTTCTTCATATCTGGAACCTTCGTCATATGACTACTTCTTTCTCATCATGCTTCTTCCATCCATCACATGAATGGTAATTGTACTTGTAAGTAGCTCTGCATGAACTTATCTAGATATTATTCAAGAAACATATTATTAAACCAAATCGTACCTTACTAGATGGCTCTTCATCATGACATCTTTCTGTAGGTATCAACATCCTGCATACATGTTGACACATTTCCCAAAGATATCCATTGTCAAGGGTCTACATTTTTTCCATCAGAGTCTTCATATCTTTTCGGTAGATTTTCTACTCAAGTCTTCTTGATCTTTTTGGATGTTGATTGCCTTCATCAGGGTTGCATATCTCATGGTCTCTTCCTTCCTTACACATTCCCTTCCTAGGTGTCCTTTTAGAATTTTCTAATCAGAGTTATGTAATTGTGGTCAACCACCTCATATTTCATATGAGGACATATTATGTTGATTTCATCTGGTGTGACTTATGCCTTTTTACATCCTTTCAGAGGAGGAGATCCTTTTCCTTCGATCATGCTTCTCCAGATAGAGGTATTGATCTACAACCATACGACATGACATTATAAAACTTAAATACAAGCATACATACCTCATTTTACCTTTAGGTTGTCTAGGTTTCTTTTAGCAGCTTCCTTGATTGAAAGATCTTCAACCCCTTGAACTGGTCTTATGTCATCATATTATTATTCATGAACTCCACAGGCTGGAGTTTCTATTGAAACACTTGCTTCATCCCTGGATCAATGAATCTACTAGTGAAGAATCCATCAGACTTGAGGATCTTTAAAGATCCCTATTCAGCAGATGTTTTCCTTTTGCATGATGAGCCTTCTTCAAATGTTTGAGTTCTGCAAAGTTGTAGCCTACAACTTGCCATCTTTCATAGAAACTCTAAGTTGTTGACTGAGATATCTTACTTATCCTTGTGAATCTAGTCACCCTTGTGATGATGTCATGAGATAATGTCACATCATATCTGATAATATATTGTAGTCACATTCTACACAGGATCTAGGAGCCCAAAAAGAGACTTACAGAGAGAGACTACCTTAAAGCATTTTACTCTTACCATGGACTTCATTCAGTTCCTTCCATTCTATCCAGTGACATGAATTCATAATGTTCTACTAACTTCCCTAATGTCTACCTTCATGAATTCAAAGGAGACCTTATTCAACGATTCATTTATGAGGACAAAGACCATCCTCCTCATTCTATGCAAGGACCTTTATCATGAGGACTATGACTATCCTCCAATATTTATGTTTTCTTCCACATAAAGTCATTAAACCAAAAAAATATCATGAAAGATACTTACTTGGCATGTGAAGAGGAGATCTTCACCTTGATGCTCCCTTTGCTTGAGCTGCCCATCATGTACCACTCAGTGTTATCGGAACCGCACTGGTTTGGGCAAAACCGGTTCGAACCGGAAATGACCAGTTCGGTACCGAATTGGTCCAGACTGGTTCCGACTGGTTCCAAAACAGTTCTGCCAGCCTGTGGGCCCCACTACCTTATTACACTCAGCATCAACAAATTCATGCTCTGATCTGAGCATCATGCTATTGAGATCGTGTTTATAGACCAGATTCGAAACTGTGACAACTATATTAATACTGTCCTGAGACAGTGATGTCCATGAGTGTTGTTCATTCGAATTGTGCCCTGTGTTGTGAGCCCAAACTTGTCACCAAATTCATCACTGTGTTTTTATTGAGATATGTATTGGGGACCTGCCTTTTGATCTATCGAGATCATGGTCGTCTCTTCATCATTTTTACTGAGATCATAACTTATGCACCTTGACCGAGAATGTAAGTTGCGTTTATCATGATTGCACATAAATCTTTACCGAGGATGTGACTGTGATCACCGAACTTGCCTTCTTTTTCTGAGTTTCTTAGCACCAACAATACTTTGTTTGCCTGAGATTCTTTAATAACTAAGCATCATAAGTAGAATTGGGATCACCATGATTCTTTCCATCGAAACTGAGTGGTGTTGTAGGATGTTTGAGACCATATTCTTATGCCAAGAGATTACCGAGACAAAGATTTATCAAGACTTGTTAGTGTATCTCTCCATCATGAGCATGTAGTGACAGCACTGCGATTATGAGACAATGATTGTATTGATGCCAAGATAGTACAAAAATCATAAGAGTGTTGGGACAGGGTATTCTCCTCTTTTACTGAAACAGAGTATCCACCAAGTTCATATACTGAGGTATTATACTTTGCTGTGCTCATCAAGACTGGTGAAGAGTTCGGACATGTCACTGTTCTGTGTCACCGAGAGCCTATACCATCCGATTAGAGTGATCCAAAGTTCTGTTTGTAGATTTCTTGTTGTAGGCTTGTTCTTTCCATGTCTCTTTTCTGCCCTTCCTTAGATTGTAACCGTAGCTCGGATACCATGTTGAAGAATCTAGGGCACAGGGTTAATGAGATTCTTCTTTACATGATAACTATTAATGCTTAGCTTGTTAACATTAGTGAGTCTTCTTTTATTTATTAAATAGCTACCATAACAAAGAGACAAGAACACAATAAGTTGGCATTTTGCCAAGGCCAAAACCTCTCCCTCATGGAGAGGAAAACTGACATAAAATTCTTCCTATAGAGATTCCAATTGACAAACACCAAGACCATGACCCTTGACTAATTGAGCCACTCCAAGACCAAGCCACCAATCCTCTTCTTCATACTGCTGAGATCATCGTCGTTACTGCACCACTGAGACATCCATTACTGCTGCAACATCACTGAGATATTCATGAGAGCAAGACTGTTGCACCATATCTCTGTTTTTGCTTAGTTCTTTACTGCTTACTGAGATCATCATTATGTAGATGAGGTTTCTATCATGAGACATGTATATAGATATATACATGTGACTGTTCCATCGAAGTCCTCATGTTTATCCTTCATGCCTATGATGACACCTTGACGTACATTGAGATCCTTCCTTTATGTTGAGACTGTGCTCATCCATGTTACTGTGATTATGACAGCATAGAGAATTTCACCGAGCATGCGACTGTGTTCAAATATTATCCTTGTCTTTGTCATGCTGTGCATACACTACTGTGATATTTATGTCGAGAGTGTGTACTCTTATAATCTGCATCCGAGAACCATAGACCCTTTCCTCAACCGAGATTCTATAATAAAGTCTTCGTCCGAGATTCTTGTAACCTTTAAGTTGATCGAGATTTCTAAGAGGAATGCGAGGGTATTCACTGTGGTTATCATCATGACTGCACCTTGCTGCCTTTTTCGAAGCCACATAGTAATGCGAGATTCTTTCTTTGCTTTTGCGAAGTTTAGTTGAGTATTTATAGTTGTTCTATCTCTATAAATGAGTCGACATGAATGTGAACTGTTGTGTCACTTCATCTGAGCCGACGTGGCTTTTCTTTATATTGATTTTGCTGGCCGACTTAACTGTTCTCTTCATCGTTTAGCTTGCTGCCTTCTTCAAGAGGATTGTGCTTGTCTTGGAGGGCTGAACTAGACTCTAGGTTGACTCATATACATTACATAAATGCTCAAAAAGAGCTCTTTGACTCTTTGACTTTCCTAGACCTATGGAATGAGCAAGAAAATCATTCTTATAATTCTCAAAAATAATATTTCCTTTCTTTACAAGTATAAAGATCAAAATTACATTTATAAATACCGAACCTAGTTACATTTTCTTCAACACTATGAAAGTCCATCCTAACCATGCCATGAGGAACACCAGAAAAAGGAACCTCACAAATCCTGCGCCCCAAGATTGCTTGCCCTCAAGCAATCCGTATCTGTAGACAAACCTGGCAGTCCCATGCAACTGAGAATCAATACTTGGATCCCATACAAGCCACTAGGTGATGCCATACCTCCGTGCCACCCAACCAAGAATGGATCCCTCAATGCCTAGATTCTAGACTAAACTCCGACTTGACTTGCCATCAACAGATCCTCTCATATCCCAATGCCACCATGGCCACTCATCAACACCCCTATCCCATGGCTCTATTTGTGCTCTGTCTCCAGCTATGGCTGCTGCTCCCTCAACTGAATACCAAGTCATCACCTCTCTCCAATCCAACCCTTGGCATAGACCAAGGTCAACCTCACCATGCTGATGTTGTTCTGAAATACTAATGAGCGGCCGGCCTATATCCTGTTGCCAACTGGAGCATATAATACCTCTCACATCTAAGGGCTCTTGCAAGAAAATGCTCTTGAGTAAAAATGATACTCCATCAATAAGATACCAACTCATGATCTCCCGCCAATGTAATGTATGGATACCTGTGCAAGGAATAGGTCTACTAGGATGATATTTGTCCATGCTCAACTGCTAATGCTCTACCCGGTCAACCAACAAAATCTCTCTAAGGAAACCTGCCCCTCTCCCTATAATGGGCAAAAGTGGGCAAGTGGTGCTGCAAGCCTTGTTTATGTACTCCTGGAGAGGGCTGCTGTCTGAAAATGTTGCCACTACATCTGTTCGCACTTCATCAATGGGTAGACCCAAAGATGGATGCACTGCCATCTCCCTCATTTGGTAGGAAACTCCACGCTCCTCCAGTCCACCAATCTCCTGCAAAACTGTCCTACCAGACTCCAGCATCTCTTTAGGACAAGTGTCTGTAAATGCTAACACCCTGCTAGCTGTCTGTACATATGTTTGCTCCTCATCAATGGTTGACCCCAAGGGTGGCTGCTCATCCTCCTCCATCACAGGCTCAATATGAACCTCCAACTAGCTCTCCCCAAAGAGCTCATCCTGCATATTGTGAATATCATCCTTCTCAGCTGACTCATGCTCCACCATATGTTGCTCCTGCTGAATCATCATCCTGAATGTTTCCCATAGGGTCCATTGACTGCTCACCATATACATTGGAATATAGATTTGGTCTACTGTCAACAACTCCACATGACTGCACATGCTCCTTGGAGGCATCCTCGTATGACCCCATGGACTCACCCAAAGAAGAGTCCTCATCCTGAAAGACAGAAGGAATATCCTCTTGCCCTAATTCTACCATCTCTTCTGCATCTCTCAATGTTAAAATTGGAAACTAGGGCCAAACTCCATGTGGGTCATATTATTTATGGAAGCTGATATTTTTATTGGATCCCTCTCATTGAGAGGTGTAGGATTGATCTAAAGATCATCCGATTCTGATAAATATTTATGAAGTTATGAATTTATTTATGTTATGGACAAATTGTTAAGTCGGCCAGCAACTTGTGTAGGCTCAGAAGTCCAATAGTCATGTCTATTCAACCTCTACGTTTTAGTATAAATAGAAGAGGACTTCAAGTCATTTCTACGCACACTTAGATCTCTTCTTCTCTCTACTTGTCTTTGGGTTTTAGTAGGAGGAGAGATTCTAAGGAAAAGCCGGAAAAGTCGGAACTGTTGGAAAAGTCAGAACTGCCGGAATAACCGGAAAAGTGGGAAAAGTCGGAACTGTCGGAAAAGCCAGAAAAACCGGAGCTGCTGGAAAAGTTGGAAATGCCGGAAATACCGGTAAAACCGGAAATATCGGTAAATCCAAAAAAGCCGAAAAAGCCGGAAAAGTTGGAAATGTCAGAAAAGTCGGCACTGTCGGACAAGTCGGAACTGCGGGAAAAGTCGGAACTACCGGGAACTGTCGAAACAGCCAGAGCATCTGTCTCCGAAGGAAGGCAGCATGATGTATGAGATCATAGGCAGCATGATGTATGAGAGCATGGGTAGCATAATGATGCTGATGATGCTGGTGAAGTCGATGATGCTGGTGATGTTGATGATTCCAGTGATGCCGATGATGATGATGTCGGTGAAGCCGATGATGCCGGTGAAGCTGTTGATGCCGGTGATGCCGATGATGCCGATGAAGCCGATGATGCCGGTGATGCTGATGATGCCAGTGAAGTCGATGATGCCGGTGATGCCAATGATGCTGGTGAAGCCGATGATGCCAGTGATGTCGATGATGCCGGTGAAGCCGATGATGATGATGTCGGCTGATGTCGATGATACTGATGCCGCTGATGTCGATGATGCTGATGCCGCTGATCTAAGGTTTGCTCTCTGCTGAATTATTGAAGATATAAGAAGATTTGATCAAATGGTTTCCCCATGTTGGGGTTTGTCCCTGGCTAGCCGCCACATCTTGTGTCTCTTGTCTTGGCTTGTTTTTTGTTAATCGTTTAATGTTCTATCTGCACTTTACTTATGCACATGTGATTGCTAATCTAAGAATAATAATAAGAAAGAAAAGTAAATTGCTCTAAGCATAGAACATACATAACATTAACATGGTATTGGAGCTGAGGTGATGCCGATGATGCCGATGAAGCCGATGATGCCGGTGATGCTGATGATGCCAGTGAAGCCGATGATGCCGGTGATGCCAATGATGCTGGTGAAGCCGATGATGCCAGAGATGTCGATGATGCCGGTGAAGCCGATGATGATGATGTCGGCTGATGTCGATGATACTGATGCCGCTGATGTCGATGATGCTGATGCCGCTGATCTAAGGTTTGCTGCTGCTGATGTAAATCAGATTTATGTACTATTTCTCTCTGCTGAATTATTGAAGATATAAGAAGATTTGATCAAATGGTTTCCCCATGTTGGGGTTTGTCCCTGGCTTGCCGCCACATCTTGTGTCTCTTGTCTTGGCTTGTTTTTTGTTGATCGTTTAATGTTCTATCTGCACTTTACTTATGCACATGTGATTGCTAATCTAAGAATAATAATAAGAAAGAAAAGTAAATTGCTCTAAGCATAGAACATACATAACATTAACATGGTATTGGAGCTGAGGTGAAGACAATGCCCAAGCAAGAGTGATAGGGCAATCACCGACAACAGTTGGGACAAGACAAAAGGATCAATGGGTTCAAATTCACCGAGGGTGAATCGTAAGCAAAGAATATTATCAGAATGGTGCAACGGAAGTTTCTGATGGCCTACTTAAAGATCACTTCATTGGGAAGTCCATATCTAAGGGTGTAGGGAATGTTACCGCTAAATGGAATGAAGGTAACTCGATTCATTTACAGAATCTATTTTATGTACATGATCGCAAGAAGAACCTGGTGTCCATTTCAGCAATGGAAGTCAAAGGTTACAAGGTGGCACTCATCGATGGAAAGGTACGTGTTTGAAAATAGATTTTTTCAAAGATGTTTTTGAGTTCAGGGTTGTATCAAGTTGCAGGAAGTCCACTGGGGACCATGTCCATTGACACAGTACCGGAGGTCTGTGAATCAGATGGTGACAGGGATGCCTGAATTCAAAAAGAGCGTGAAGGTACATGTCTGAGATGTATCGAAGGAAAATCTTACAAGGGGACCATTCCCCTCATGTAGCAGGTCCACAGGTTTGGAACAACCCGTGGAGTTTGAGATTCATGAATGGGAATCTCATGTATACAGGTGGAAGAAAGCCCTCTATGGCTTGAAGCAAAACACCCCGAGCATAGTATGAGAGGATTGATAATTGTTTGATGAAGCTGAGATTCACTAGGAGTGAAACCGATCCAAACCATTAACCTGAAGGTTGTGGATGATAAACCTCTCATACTGTTACCTCATAAGGATGACCTATTTCTGACAGGTGCAGATCCTCTTATTTGCAGAAGTAAGAGAGAGTTGGATTCCGAATGTGGAATGATAAACTGCAAGCCTGTGACTACCTCAAGGATATTAACTTTCAGAAGTTATATGGTAGTGATGTTGGACTAGATTTGGGAAATGCCTCTCAGTTTCATAAACTCAATCACGTTGATGTTCTTGGTGAACTTCTGTCCGGACATATGTTTTGTAGTTAGCATGGTGAGCTCATATTTGGTTGAGCCTTACTGGATTGGTGCCAAGAATCCTCTGAGATATCTTCGGGGCACAATCTCTCATGGATTGAGATACACTGCCGGAAATATGAAAACTGCATGATTATTCAAATGCTGACTGGGCAAGCATTGTGGAGGATCACTAGAGCATTTCTCAGTGCTGGTTCTCTTTGGATTCTGCTTCGATATCATGGATGAGCAGGAAACAGAAATCGGTTGTTATAAGTACCGCCGAGACTGGATACATAACTAAGATTATAACCTTGTATGAAGTTGCCTGGTTGTGGAAACTCTTTAGTGAGTACACATGATGAATACCACTGTGATTCTTTGTGACAACCAGAGGTGTGGTTCGATTATTGAGGAATCCCGTATTCAATGATTGCTCCAGCAGATGGACATCAGATACTGCCTTATCTGGGATATGGTAAGTTGATGAGCAAGGAGGCTCCATCTTACTGAGATGATGTACAGGTCGCTACACTTTGTCAGAGCCCCGGGGAAAGATCAAATTTGTGATTTTCCCGAACGACTTGGAGTCGTCGAGAGACCCTTGTAAAAGGGTCCTGCATGTTGCATACATTGAGCTCTAGGAGCTTTGGGGGCTTGCAATTCTTACTGGAGCAACATACCCTCCCCTGGTGGTGCGCACTGTGAACAAGATGATTCGCTCTCTTGTGGAACAAGATGATTCGCTCTCTTGTGGGACAGGATGATTTGCTCTCCTGTGTAGCAGGATGATTAGTTCTCCTGTGAGGTCTGGATGGTGTGTTCTCCATGACGACTATGTAGCAAGATGATTAGTTCTCTTGTGAGGTCTGGATAATGTGTTCTCCATGACGATTATGTAGCAGGATGATTAGCTCTCCTGTGAGACCTGGATGATGTGTTCTCCATGGCGATTGTGTAGCAGGATGATTAGTTCTCTTGTGAGGACATGATTGATTAAGTTCTCCCGTCGAGGCATCCTACCCATGCAGTCTAGGACTCATGGGAAGTACCTCTCATCTGATCAATGAGCAGGGAAATGAGGATAGGGACCATAGTAGTAGCGATGGACGCATCACTGTATCTATCGTACTCCCTATGCTAGGATGACCTTCATTGATCTGGGATCAATGATACTGGTTTGGGACCAGTGGCAAGAGTTGTACCCACTATGACGCTGACTTCGGGTCGGTTGAGACTAGTTGTACATATTCTGAGACTAACCTCTGGTCAGTGGAGGACTGGTCTAGGACTAGTGAGAGTGGTACATACTATGATGCTGACTTCGGGTCGGTTGAGCCTGGTCTAGGACTAGTGGTACACACTCTGAGACTGATGAGTACTGGTCTAGGACCAGTGGTAGGAGTTGTACCTACTATGACACTGACTTCGGGTCGGTTGAGGACTGGTTTGCAACCAGTGGTACACACTTTGAGATTGATTTCAGGTCAGTGGAGAATGTTATGACACATTCTCGATCAATTCTTCTTCTTCATGGTTCAGCAGAGCTAAGTTGAGCAGAGCAGAGCCAGCAGAGCTGAGAAAAGCTGAGCAGAGCAGAGTAGAGCTAGCAGAGCTGAGTAGAGCGAGCAGAGCTAGCAGAGCAGAGCAGAGGAGCTAGCAGAGCTGAGCAGAGCTAAGCAGAGCTAAGCAGAGCAGTGTAGGGCACTGCTGGCAGAGATAGTATAGTTGGACATATGGATCAGCGGATGGAGTTCTCCCTAGTTGAGAGGAAGTGTTAAAATTGGCAACTAGGGCCAAATTCCATGTGGGTCATATCATTTATGGAAGCTGATATTTTTATTGGATCCCTCTCGTTGAGAGGTGTAGGATTGATCTAAAGATCATTCGATTCCGATAAGTATTTATGAAGTTATGAATTTATTTATGTTATGGAGAAATTATTAAGTCAGCCAGCAACTTGTGTAGGCTCAGAAGCCCAATAGTCATGTCTATTCAACCTCTACGTTTTAGTATAAATAGAAGAGGACTTCAAGTCATTTCTACACACACTTTGATCTCTTCCTCTCTCTACTTGTCTTTGGGTTTTAGTAGGAGGAGAGATCCTAAGGAAAAGCTGGAACTATCGGAAAAGCTGGAATAGTCGGAACTGCTGGAACTGCCAGAATAACCGGAAAAGTGGGAGAAGCCGGAAAAGTAGGAACTGTGAGAAAAGCTAGAAAAGCCGGAACTGCTGGAAAAGCTGGAACTGTCGGAAAAGTTGGAACTGCCGGAAAAGCCGGAAATGCCGCAAAAACCGGAATTGCCGGAAAAGTCGGAAACGTCAGAAAAACCGGAAATACCGGAAAAGCCGGAAAAGCTGGAAAAGCCGGAAATGCCGGAACTGTCGGAACTGCTAGAAAAGCTGGAACTACTGGGAATAGTCGAAACAACCAGAGCATTTGTCTCCGAAGGAAGGCAGCATAATGTATGAGATCATGGGCAACATGATGTATGAGAGCATGGGCAGCATAATGATGCCGATGATGGCGGTGAAGCCGGTGATGCCAGTGAAACCGATGATGCTGGTGATGCCGATGATGCCGGTGATGCCGATGATGATGATGATGATGCTGATGATGCCGGTGATGCCGATGATGCTGGTGATGCCGATGATGCCGGTGAAGCCGATGATGCCGGTGATACCAATGATGCCAGTGAAGCCGATGATGCTGGTGATGCTGATGATGATGATGATGTCGGCTGATGCTGATGACACTGATGCTGATCTAAGGTTTGCTGCTGCTGATGTAAATCAGACTTATGTACTTTTCTCTCTGCTGAATTATTGAAGATAAAAGAAGATTTGATCAAAGGGTTTCCCCATATTGGGGTTAGTCCCTGGCTAGTCGCCACATCTTGTGTCTCTTGTCTTGGCTTGTTTTCTATTGATTGTTTAATGTTCTATCTGCGCTTTACTTATGCACATGTGATTGCTAATCTATGAATAATAATAAGAAAGAAAAGTAAATTGCTCTAAGCATAGAACATACCATAACTTAACACTCAAGCATGAGTGGTCAGGACCCCAAGGTTCCTTGCAAATGAAGTAAAGACCCTTCCTCCTCAACTCATTCTTGTTGCATGGTTGGTCACCATAAATCCATTGCAACTCCTCTTGGGTCAACCGTCTCTTGAACAATCCAATGTTCTACTCAACTAGCTTTTTGACTAGTTTATAAGCAATAGGTGAAATCAACTGCCCTTCCCTCCAAATGGCCAACAACTTAGATTGCAACTTTATGCAAATGTCATCATGGCCTTCCGTTCATGAGGATAGGATGGACTGCATTTGTGTTATGACTGTATCAAGATGATGTTTCCTAATGCTGAAGAGGCATTGGAACATCTGCAAGATCAAATCGTCACATTCCAGGTCAAACATGAGGTTATAAGATCTAACCAAGGCCATGAATTCTAGAATCTCTAGCCTCTTCCCAAAGGTAGGACCCTCACTGTTATCCAACTCCTGAAAGGTCCGCACTATCAATCTGAAGACTCTCCTCATAATGTCATCACTGTAAGGAGGTATAAGTGCGGTCAACATCATGATACCGCTGAGACAAGAGACAACTGGAAGTTTGACCCCAACGCAAGGATGCTTCAAATACTTATGTTGTACCAAGGCAAGCATGGTTGGTTTTAGAGCCCAAATCAAGTTCTTCCCATCTGGCTGATGCACCTTGGAGAGGAGTGAAGCAAGTTCTTCTAGTTTGAGAAGGGATTTTGCTGTAACCCCCATGCATCTCAAATCTGTTTCAAGTGTAAAGATTTTGTATCCCAACTCATGTTCCTTCTGTGGCTGTCTTCATTGTAGCATAGAAAGTATCCCCCTGGAAAGGGATCTGTTAATTTCTGCTGCAAATTTATTAAGGGATTTTATGAAGGTTTCATCCATGTTTTTGTTCAGTGATAGCAAACACCTCAAGCTATTTTATGCATCACTGTGACTGACAGACTTTCCAACACAGACTTTGGACAAAATTCATCATTTAGCAATGTTATACAAGGCGACCTCACTCCTTGAGACTATGACAATACTCTGACTTTTGAGGACTTAGTCATAAATGATAGATGAACAACAATAATATAAGGCAACTTTATAGCAATAGCTATAGACTTACTGTTCTAGCACAGTCAAAGCACTTTCTCTTACATTCGGCTAGACCAGACCAACATAAAATTACACACTTTGTCCCTGACCATTGACAAACCCTTACATGACACTTATGACAATACCCTTATGACACTTATGACACTTACCAAATATCTGATTTGGCTCACACTTCAGTAAGACACTTTACAATTAGCTATGAACCCTGTCCTTAACACATTTGATTTATTAAGCGCTCAAAGATACATATGCAAGGTTATTTAATGCCATTAAAAAAAACACAGAGGATAAAAAGTGTATAAGGACCTGGACTTGTGCATAGACTTAGCTGAAACATGAAACTTTCCCAAGTATAGCGAAGTGCCTAGAACACTGGTGGATTTGATTTGAATATCTTTTTCTGGCTAGGCTGCTACAAGTATATATATGCATTTGCCTTCTTCTATTGACCAACAACTGATAAATTTTGCCCAGAAAATGTGTAGTCTTCTGAACACATACAAACAACTCCAAATTTATGACCTTGTCCTGCAATTGAACTTGTTTGCTGCCCGGCGAATGCTACTGGATATGCTCAGGATATAACAAATTTGGTCCTCAGAATGCGGCTCCCACTTGAAGAATAAAGTCAACCTCCTTGTTCTCCAACGAGTAGAATTTGGCTTCCCAATGTGTTTGATGCACGCGGAGTCAGAATGAATAATTCAACTCTTGTCAACTCATGTTGGCATGATGGATCAAAAGTCAAACCTTCGTGATCGACTCCTCGATCTAGATGTGTTGCAATGGGAAGGACGATTCATAGCGCATCTTTGAATCGACAACAGTTGAGGGTTCAACTCAACAATTAATAATTAGATTTGCTCTTGGAAGGTGGCTCAAATCTAACGAAATCTACCTGTATTATGGAGCTCTACTCCCAATAGTATTGCTACTTGCTACGCGACAAATCTCAGCGCCGACTTCACATGAAATCTTGGTGCAAGCATTTACAGTCCAAGCACTCAACAATCACTCCGCCAAGGAATACAACTCCCTTCCCTCCGTGGCTTTATCCACTGGTTCAATTGTTACGCTGTTCACCCTTTAGCAGTGATTCGAACCATAACCACCTCGCTCTGCAAACAACAATTGAACTGATAGGCGGCTGAAACGCACCAAATACGTTTTCGTCTGGTCAATAGACGAATCAGATCAGGTAGTTGCATCTGATCAATATGCTGTCACAATTTTTAGATGAATATTTCTACGTCGATTGCCCTATAGATGGTTGACACCGTCGACTTATCTGACACAACCAGCCACCCAAACTCTTGCAACTAGAAATCTCGCCACCGACGGCTCAGTTACAGACTCTCTAGTCAAGCCGCTACCCACGTTGACTTGCTTTCAATCGAGTCACGCCCTCACGATTTTCTCCACGCACGTGGCCTTCATCAATTTTGTAGAGTCTCGTGCTCAGTTTCCAACTATTGATGATTACTTCTTTGAACCTAATCCTAGCTCTTGTAGTTTCAAATAGAATCATTCGGCGGATACGCCAATCTTCTTACATATATGATTTGGTTTTGGATGGATTAACTTGCCATGGCAATTGGAAACGTCAAATTCTAGTGGCATTAATCATGGCCTATGGAACAAGATTTTCCAGAGTCATCAATTAATACCAATCCCTTTTGCGCGTAGGAGTGACTTGCTCAAAATTCAGTCGCAGGGAGTAGTCGGTCTTTTGTAGAACAACGAGAATAATTCACAGGTGCAATCACGTGCCTAAAAAACCCACTGCGTGAAGCACAATTCTATAGAGGCTCAGGCGCGATTTCAAGAAGTCCACAAAAATGTCTGTCTCACTTGTTAAAACAACATTCAACCACTTTTCATAGTAATGAGTTCTGACCTTCAAGGGTTAAAAACGGTCTTTAGGAGCAATTTATCAAACTAATATTAACTTTGGCGCCTCAAAATTAAGTCAAAATACCCTCAGGCTCGCAAGATGCACAACTCTGATACCATTGTACTATCCCAAATGGGAAAATTTGACAGATTTTCAGAATTTCAACTCACAAATGCTTCAAACAAATTTTCATTCAATTAACAAAAGATTGCCATGTAAAATATAACCAATAGAGTTTAGCAACACCACAACATGATAAGCAGACAATGATCTCAGCTTTTATTATAATAGACTGTTAAAATTGGCAACTAGGGCCAAACTTCATGTGGGTCATCTTATTCATGGCTGATAATATGTTCATTAGATTCCTCTCATCGAGAGGTGTAAGATTGATCTAAAGATCATCCGATTCCGATAAGTATTTATGGAGATATGAATTTATTTTGATTATGGAATTATTATCAAGCTGACCTACAACTCATGTAGGCTCAGAAGCCCAATAGTCGCATCTATTCAAACATCATCAGTTGTGTATAAATATAAGAGGACTTTTCCTCATTTGCACTCACTCATCTCATCACATCTCCCTCTCTCTACTGCGCAAAAAAGAGTCTCCTCTACTGCGCAGAAAAGGGTCTCTCCCTCACACATGTGAAGCCGGAAGCTGCTGAAACTGACGCTGCAACTGCAGAAGTAAAGTTTGACCTGCGTGGACTAGAAGATCTCCTAATCTGAATTGCGCTGTAGGTTCATTTGAATCTCCTCTGAAAGCTGCAACTTTTGGTGGTGGAATCAAGTCAATCCGACGGATAGTTTGCAAGATATCGACTGCCCTAGTTTGAAGAAAGCTGCTGAAATTGACGCTGCAACTGCAGAAGTGAAGTTCGACCTACGTGGACTAGAAGATCTCCTCATCTGAACTGCACTGTAGGTTCATCTGAACCTCCTCCGAAAGCCGCAAGTTTTGGTGGTGGAATCAACTCAATTTGACGGATGGTTTGCAAGATATCGACTGCCCTAGTTTGGAGGACGCTACTGAAACTGACGCTGCAACTGCAGAAGTGAAGTTTGACCTGCGTGGACTAGAAGATCTCCTCATTTGAACTGTGATGTAGGTTCATCTGAACCTCCTCTGGAAGCTGCAACTTTTGGTGGTGGAATCAAGTCAATCTGATGGATGGTTTGCAAGATATCGACTGCCCTAGTTTGGAGGAAGCTGCTGAAACTGAAGTTGCAATTGTAGAAGTGAAGTTTGACCTGCGTGGACCAAAATATCTCCTCATCTGAACTGCGCTGTAGGTTCATCTGAACCTCCTCTGGAAGCCGCAACTTTTGGTGGTGGAATCAAGCCGATCCAACAGTCGGTTTGTGAGATATCGTCTGCCCTAGTTTGATGATGAAGCTGCTAATGCTGATGTTGCTGATCTAGGGTTTGCTACTGCTGATATAAATCAGATTTATTGTACTATTTTTCTCTGTTGAATTATTGAAGATAAAAGAAGATTTGATGAAAGGGTTTCCCACACATTGTGGGGTTTGTCCCTGGCTAGCCGCCACATCTTGTGTCTCTTGTCTTGGCTTGTTTTCTATCGATCGTTTAATGTTCTATCTGCACTTTACTTTATGTACATGTGCTTGCTAATCTGTGGAATATAATAAGAAAAATAAGGAAACTGTTATAAGCATAGAACATACCATAACTTAATATGGTATCGGAGTTGAGGTGAAGACAAAGCCCGAGCAGGAGCAAGAGCAATCACCGAAGAGAAGATTAGCAAGGCTATCCCAAAAGAACTATGGGGTCCTCAACACTCTTTTCTGCTGAAGACAAGCTCCGTGAGAAAGCTGACTATCACGGATGGAAGATGTCTATCGATCTAACCCTAGAAGATCAAGGAGTGCTGGACCATGTAAGGGGCAATACTGTTGAGCCTCCATCAAATGCATCTGCTGCTGCGTGGAACAAATGGAAAAACAGAGAAGTCAAAACAAAGAAGATCATTCAGGACTCTATTGACAAGCACTTGGTGGCCTACATCTCTAAACTGGACACCTCCAAGGAAATCTACGATAGACTGGTGAGTTTATTTAAAGTTAATGATGCAAATCAAGTTTTGTTTTTTAGAAATAAGCTGAGGGAAATCAAGAAGGGTAAAGATGAGAGTATGCAAGCATACTTCTTAAGAATCACCGAGATCAAGAACGATCTCCTATCTATTGGGGAGACTATTACTGACAGAGAAATGGCACTCACAACTCTTGGAGGATTACCATCCGAATGTTACATGTTCAGGAATACTCTTCTGAATGATAATCCTGGTTTCAAGGAATTAATGGCTAGATGCATTCAAGAAGAAACGGGGGTAGAAGAGCAAGAAATGCCCATGCCTAAAGGTCCTCCTGCTGCGTTTTCTTCTCATGCTAAGAAAATAAATAATTTTGGGACTAAATAAAAAGGAAAGCCTGGACCTAAGGGTGGAAGAAAAGGACAATGTTACATTTGCAATAAAGTAGGTCACTATGCAAGGGAATGCCCTGATAGAAATGACTCTCACCGTGACGATGATCAAAATCCCTCTCATGGTAATCGAAGGGATGTAAAATTCAATAGCAAAGGTAAAAGGAATGCTGGAAATCAAGCAAGAGGACAAGCATTCAAGAAGGCTAGAAATTCCAGGATGTATTAAATGCACCTGACCTCCGAAAGAACCTGGTGTCCATCTCGACAATGGAAGACAAAGGCTACAAGGTAACCTTCAGCGATGGCAAGGTACATGTATCGAAAAATAATGTTAAAGATGCCTTTTCTCTTGGGTTTCGAGTTGATTCTTTATATCAGGTCGATGGAAGTCTGTTAGGTGTCATGTCTTGTGACACAACTCTTCAGTCCGAACTTTGGGATTGGAGGTTTACCCACCTTCATTACAAAGATCTACCCGATGTAAGACATATGGTAACAGGGATGCCCGAATTCTGAGTAGAAAAAAAGAAGGTGTATGTTCGGGATGTGCCGAAGGAAAGTTCAAAAGGGGACCATTCCCCTCAAGCCTAAGCAAGACCTTCGATATATTACTGTTGGTTCACCCAGGCATGCCTGAGGTTGGCATTAAGAGGGAGGCTACTACACCACATACTCCAGAGCAGAATGGTGTGGCACCGTACGATTGTGGAAGCTATCTCTATGGGTAGATGATGTAACAATGCTTGATGTGGAAGAATTCATGGATCCTATTTATCCACTTGAGCCTTCCTCTTCCAGGAAGAGGCCTTCATGGCTTAGGGGGATACTTGATGATGCTGAGAGACATGCTGCACCCCGAGGAACCTTCCGTAAAAGTGAGAAACCCAACAGGTATCAGGGTTACCTAACCAATATGAGCACAATCATACAAAATGAGCCTTCGTCATTCTCAGATGCTGTCAAGCATCAAATATGGAAGGATGCTATGACCATTATGGAGAATGATATCTGGGAAGTAGTTCCCAAACCCCAGGACAAGACAATTGTTACTTCAAAATGGCTTTACAAGATAAAGCTGCAGCAGATGGAAGTACGGAATAGTATAAGGCTCGTTTTGTTGCTCTTGGTTTCTCCCAGAAGGAAGGTATAGACTATGATGTGATATTTGCACCTGTTGCCAGATATACGACCATCCGCTTGATCATAGCCCTTGTGGCTTCACAAGGATGGAACCTAGATCAGATGGATGTCAAGACCACGTTCTTGCACAGTTCGATCAAAGAAGAGGTCTATGTGGAGCAACCCGAAGGATTTGAGACTTATGATTGAAAATCTCATGTATGCAGGTTGAAGAAGGCTCTCTATGGGCTGAAGCAAGCACCCTGAGCATGGTATGACAGGATCGACAACTACTTGATGAAACTGGGATTCACTAAGAGTGAAGCTGATCCTAACCTTTACTTTAAGGTTGAAGATGACAAACCTCTCATACTGGTGCTGTATGTGGATGACCTCTTTCTAATAGGTGCATACCCTCTCATTCACAAATGTAAGAGGGAGTTGGCTTCTGAATTTGAAATTAAGGACCTAGGACTGATGCACTATTTCCTAGGACTTGAAGTGTGGCAGAAGCCAGGGGAAATTTTCCTATCTCAAGGAAAATATGTGGTGAAGACTCTGAAAAGATCTGGTATGGTGGACTGCAAGCCCGTGACTACCTTGAGGATCTTAACTTTTAGAAGTTATATGGTAGTGATGTCGGACTAGATTTGGGGAATGCCTCTGAGTTTCATAAACTCATTTGCATTGATGTTCTTGGTGAAATTCCATCCGAACATATGTTTTGTAGTTAGCATTGTGAGCTCATATTTGGTTGAGCCTCACTGGATTGATGCCAAGAATCTTCTGAGATATCTTCGTGGCACAATTACTAATGGGTTAGGATACACTGCCGGAGATGTGAGACTACTTGGATATACTGATGCTGATTGGGCAGGCAGTGTGGTGGACTGTAAGAGCACTTTCGGGTGTTGTTTCACCTTGGGATCTACTTCGATATCCTGGATGAGCAGGAAGCAGAAGTTGGTGGCTTTGAGCATCGCTGAAGTAGAATATATTGTTGCTAGCAGGGCCTCCTGTGAGGCAGTTTGGTTGCGAAAGCTCTTCAGTGAGCTGTTTGGATTTACATTGGATACCACTGTGATTCTCTGCAACAACCAGAGGTGGGATTCGATTAGTGAGGAATCCAATATTCGTCGATTGCTCCAGCAGATAAACATCATCTGGAATATGGTAAGTCAATGAGCAAGGAGGCTCTATTGCATTAAGATGATGTACAGGTCGATACACCTTGTCGTAGCCCCGAGGAAAGATCTAATATGTGATTTTCCCAAACGACTTGGAGTCGTCAAGAAACCCTTGTACACGGGTTCTGCATGTTGCATACATTGAGCTCTGGGAGCTCTGAGGGCTTGCGGTTCTTACTGGAGCAACATACGACCACAGGGTGATTCACCCTCCCCTGGTGGTGCGCACTGGAACAAGATGATTCGTTCTCTTGTGGGACAAGATGATTCGCTCTCTTGTGGAACATAATGATTTGCTCTCCTGTGTACCAGGATGATTAGTTCTCCTGTGAGGCCTGGATTGATGTGTTCTCCATGGCTATTGTAGCAGGATTGATGTGTTCTCCTATGAGGCTTGGATTGATGTGTTCTCCATGGCCATTGTAGCAAAATTGATGTGTTCTCCTGTGAGGCTTGGATTGATGTGTTCTCCATGGCGACTGTAGCAGGATTGATGTGTTCTCCTGTGAGGCTTGGATTGATGTGTTCTCCATGGCGATGGTAGCAGGATTGATGTGTTCTCCTGTGAGGCCTGGATTGATGTGTTCTCCATGGCGGCCTGGATTGATGTGTTCTCCATGGCCATTGTAGTAGGATTGATGTGTTCTCCTCTGAGGACAGGATTGATTAGTTCTCCTGTCGAGGCATCCTACCCATGCAGTCTAGGACTCATGGGAGGTACCTCTCATCTGATCAATGAGCAGGGAAATGAAGTTAGGGACCATAGTAGTACCGATGGACGCATCGTTGTATCTACCGTACTCCCTACGCTAGGATGACCTCCATTGATCTGGGATCAATAATACTGGTCTGGGACCAGTGGTAGGAGTGGTATATTCTATGAAACTGACTTTGGGTCCGTTGTTACTGGTCTGGGACCAGTGCTACGCACTCTGACACTGACTTTGAGCCAGTGGAGGATGTTACTGGTTTGGGACCAGTGGTAGGAGTTGTACTCACTATGACGGTGACTTCAGGTTGGTTGAGACTAGTCTGGGACCAGTGGTACATACTCTGAGACTGACTTTGAGTTAGTATGATACATCCTTGATCATTTCTTCTTCTTCATAATTCGGACAAAAGCAGAGCAGAACAGAACAAAGCAAAGCAGAGCATAACAGAGCAGAGTCGTACAGATCAGTACAGGGCAGAACAAGACAAAGCAAAACAGGCAGAATAGAGTAGAGCAGGGCAAGGGTTAGGCTGTACAAGGCAATGCATTTGATGGATGAATAGTAACGACCGATAGACAGATTGTAAATGAAGTTCTCCCTAGTTGAGAGAGAGTGTTAAAACTAGAAACTAGGGCCAAACTTCATGTGGATCATCTTATTCATGGTTGATAATATGTTCATTAGATTCCTCTCGTCGAGAGGTGTAAGATTGATCTAAAGATCATCCAATTCCGATAAGTATTTATGGAGATCTGAGTTTATTTTGATTATGGAATTATTATCAAGCCGACCTACAACTCATGTAGGCTCAGAAGCCCAACAGTCGCATCTATTCAAACATCATCAGTTGTGTATAAATATAAGAGGAATTTTCCTCATTTGCACTCACTCATCTCATCACATCTCTCTCTCTCTACTGCGCAAAAAAGAGTCTCTTCTCTACTGCGCAGAAAAGGGTCTCTCCCTCACACGTGAAGCCGGAAGCTACTGAAACTGAAGCTGCAACTGTAGAAGTAAAATTTGACTTGCGTGGACCAGAAGATCTCCTCATCTGAACTGCACTGTAGGTTCATCTGAACCTCCTCTTAAAGCCGCAAATTTTGGTGGTGGAATCAAGTCAATCTAATGGACGGTTTGCAAGATATCGACTGCCCTAGTTTGAAGAAAACTGCTGAAACTGAAGCTGCAACTGCAGAAGTGAAGTTTGATTTGCGTGGACCAGAAGATCTCCTCATCTGAATTGCACTGTAGGTTCATTAGAACCTCCTCTAAAAGCTGCAACTTTTGGTGGTGGAATCAAGTCAATCCGACGGACGGTTTGCAAGATATCGACTGTCCTACTTTGGAGGAAGCTGCTGAAACTGAAGCTGCAACTGCAGAAGTGAAGTTTGACTTGCGTGGACCAGAAGATCTCCTCATCTGAACTGTGCTGTAGGTTCATCTGAACCTCCTCTAGAAGCCGCAACTTTTGGTGGTGGAATCAAGCCGATTCGACGGTCGGTTTGTGAGATATCGTCTGCCCTAGTTGATGATGAAGCCGCTAACGCTGATGCTGCTGATCTAGGGTTTGCTAATGCTGATATAAATCAGATTTATTGTACTATTTCTCTCTGCTGAATTATTGAAGATAAAAGAAGATTTGATCAAAGGGTTTCCCCACACATTGTGGGGTTTGTCCCTTGGCTAACTGCAACATCTTGTGTCTCTTGTCTTGGCTTGTTTTCTGTCGATCGTTTAATGTTCTATCTGCACTTTACATTATGTACATGTGATTGCTAATCTGTGGAATATAATAAGAAAAGGAAGTAAACTATTATAAGCATAGAACATACCATAACTTAACATAGACAAACTGGGGTTACATGCATATACAACCAAAATAACTGAGATGAGAAGTTGGCGTCCAAGATAATCTGTGCCACTGCTGCCCGGGCACTCCACCAAATTGACATGAACTGCACTGCTAAGCTTTCTTATGAATTTTGGATGAATTCACCAAGGGGAGATGGGTACTCGCCCAATCTTTCTAAAATCACCTGAGGGTTTCCGTCCTGGGGCTACAATGAAGTAGAGAATCAGGTTCTCAAACCTCTCATACAAGACAATGCTCAATTCCAAGATGTCCTCTAATGGCCTCCTCCTCCTCTTTTTATAGATTTGATGGACCCCTCTAGAAGCTCCTATTTTTATCATTGAGCACATTTCCTTTAATTAAAATTATCTTTTTAATGTGGGAAATAGTAAATTGGCCACCATGCCTCCTTAGACCGCTGAAAATAAGTTCTAACCATCCCATCCTATAGATCTTCTCGTTCCGGTTGCAATGAGATATTACGCTAGGGTGTTCTGCCAAGTATTCCTCCAGAAAGGCCACCTTAAGCATAATTAATGGAGTCAGGCCCATTAATAACTTTGTTTTTTGAAAGTTGTCAGAATGCAACAGAACGGAAGGGAAACTGTGTGGATGATGGAAAATATTAAGCAAATGCCATCGGACCTCATAAAACTCCTTAAAGCCCTCCAAAACCCCCCTCGGCCCGCTAATGACGCCAACCTGCACCTGTGACCTGTATACCTCAACTTTGAAAGTCCATCCTGCACCTGTATATTAAGCAAATGCCATCGGACCTCATAAAACTCCTTAAAGCCCTCCAAAACCTCCCTCGGCCCGCTAATGACGCCAACCTGCACCTGTGACCTGTATACCTCAACTTTGAAAGTCCATCCTAACCATGCCATGAGGAACGCTAGAAAAAGGAACATCACACACTAATTAGTGGAGAGGTTTTGAGATGCTATTAGCTTTTGGGCTCACCTAGCTAGGAGACCGCTAGGTCTCCTAGCCCTTGGTGATGCTTGATGGACATATGGATGGCTTAGTTTGAGTGGAGGCTTGACCTTGGATAGAGTCATAGCACAATGCACTTATCTAGGAGGTTGTAATCCTATGTGGCATGATAGGTAACCCGTTTGGGTGCACGCACATAATGGGGGAGTTGGTTGCTTGATTTTTCAATACCAGATCTGATTTAATTTTCCTAGCAATTTATTTTATACCTATAAAATATTTCACCTAATAAAATATTTTCTACAAACTATTGAAAAGAAATACATTGGTATTTTAGCTTCACAATGTTTGCGGCAAAACTAAAAATAGAAAAGTAGTCACAATAACAACAAAATTTTGCCCAAAAAATTCTTCTTGACTTCTCTATTGTCAAGGAAAATAACCCTCAGAGAGTACACAAAAAATACAACAATTTAAACTTGGAAATAATAGCTCATGGAAATTTCGGCCTACTGGAAAAATTCTACCCTTGGATATTTTCAGCGCCCCATAAAACTCGGTTCTTCCTCTTGCAATTCAACCTCCACTTTTCCACATATAAGCCCCCTTGTACACTAGAAAAATCAACGTCTCTTTCCTAGGTCGTATGCTCCCCTGCACAAGCCTCCGTTGGAACTTGACTTCCTCACAAAACGCAGCCTCCTCACTCTCCAAGATCTCAACCTCTGAATTATTCTTACTGAAATATTTCTATTGCACACTTTGCTTTGTTGAAGAAAGTGTAACTAGGTTTGGTCTTCATAAATGTAATTTTGATCTTTGTATTTATAAAAGAAAAGAAATATTATTTTTGTTATTTATATCAATGTGTTTCTTGCTCATTGGATAGGTCTAGCACATGTCAAAGTGCTATAGAAAAGTCAAAGAGTCAAAAGAAATGTTGAAGACCCTTAAGGGCATGTCACACCATGTATAGATATGTATTAGAGTCCAAGATATTCCTCCAAGCAAAGTCACAAGTCTCCTCCAAGCAACGACATCACCAAAGAAGCAAATGCAAAGTGAAAAATGATAAGTCGGCCTCATGTCTACAAGTCGGCCTAAAGGAGGGACAAACCTCTATATATAGAGGCTGTCCACTCCTCCAACGACAAGTGATATCACCTTTGAAATTAGCGAGATAAGAAGACGAGTTAAGGGTGGAAAAGAAACATCTAAATGAGCCTTTAGTGCAGCGAAGGGAGAAGGAAATATACCGAGCCTTAGGGGACTGTCCTAAGGCCTACTACAACCACACGTGTGAAGATATAGAAGGTCTCTCTGTTGTCATAGCAGCCCTCTACTGTAGTCATCCATATCTCATTGTTTGGGCTAGATAACTAGGCCTATAAGGCCTCTCACTCAAGAAAAGAAGGAGCTCACTCAAGCGAAGAAAGAAGAGGACAATCACATAAGGAATCCTCTCACACATGTGAAGAAATAGGGCTGCACTGCTGTCATATCAACTATGCAACTATATCTCAAGAAATTGCTTGGTTGGGCAAGAGATAAGGTTCTCCTCATACCTGAAAGAGTCCACTAAGGACCAAGGAGAAGTATCTCTTCTAGAGCTAGCATAACAAGGACTATCATCATTTGTTGGAAGAAGAACGAAGTGCCGGAAGGAGGATGAAGTGCTAGAAGAAGGAGAACAAAGGGCTTGACTTGTGCTTGGAGGATAGTCTTGTCAAGGGTCTAGGGTTTGGCATTGTTCAATAGAAGCTTCAATAAGAGAAACTTGAGAAAGGGTTTACCTCTCTAAGAGAGAGAGGTTTTTCCCTGGCAGAGAGC
Organism: Pinus taeda; assembly: GCA_000404065.3. Classification (NCBI taxonomy): domain Eukaryota; kingdom Viridiplantae; phylum Streptophyta; class Pinopsida; order Pinales; family Pinaceae; genus Pinus; species Pinus taeda. The sequence continues at coordinate 30,272 of APFE031338038.1, forward strand.
CAACATCTTGTGTTCTTGTCTTTTGTATTTTGGTAGTAGTTTGATGAATTAAAAGATTATACACTAATAACAAAAAGAAGATCATGCTAACAAGAAAAAGTAAAAGTGCTTCACAAATTGTTATCATTCAATAGAAGAATTCTATCATAACTACTTTGCCCTAGATTCTTCAATATGGTATCAGAGCTAAGGTGACACATCAAGGAAGGGCATCTTAAGAACACCCATAAGGTGACACATCAAGGAAAGACATCTCAAGAATACTCACAAGGTTGAAGCATCAAGCCAAAAGTCTCAAATACATCAAGGTCAAGGAGGTCTACCATCTACTATCCATGAAGGAAGACTACAAAGCAAGAAGAAAAGCCTTTCATATAAAGGCACCTACAAGAAGATCCATTCAAAGAAGGACCTACATCAAGAGCATTCCAAGTCAAGCCTCATTCTTTAAGAAGTCTTCATCATCAAGCAAGTCTCTTTGAAGAAGGCAATTTGGAGATCATCAAGATCCAAGAAAGCAAGTCATCAAATCTTCAAGAAGGAAGCAAGACTACTACATCACAAACACTATCAAGTAAGTATTTGTATGTCCCTTTCTGAACATATCTCAATTCCTTTTTGCAAGGAAAACAACAAATTGGTTGGGACTACTAATTTCCTTGCATGGAAGAAGAGGAGTGATTTACTTCTCAAGGAAAATGAACTTCTAGACCACATCAAAGGGATATCACTATCCTTGCTAAGGAACAAACTCAAGCCTTAACAAAGTACAATAAGGATGAAACAAGAGCTCAAAGGATTCTAATAGAATCCATCAAGGACTCTCTCATTCCTTATGTTTCCAAATCTGAAACATCAAAAGCAATCTATGATAAATTGATAGAGCTATTCTCGGTTAGCACAACTGGAGAAGTGATATCACTACGCAATGAATTGTACAAGATGAAGATATCAAAGGAAGGAATAGCTCCCTATTTCATGAAGATCTCTGAGATCAACTTCAAGAACTAGGAGAAGTCATGTCTAACAAAGAAATGACAACTATGGTACTCAATGCTCTACTTGATGGGGTAACTTCACATCAAGCATATATGCCAAAAAGGAAGCTACCCCACTAAGTGAACTTCGGTCTCTATGCAAAATTGAAGAGACTAGACTCAAAGTCAAAGATGATGTGGGATCAAAGGAGCAAGATTCACTACTATGGCCAAGAGAAAGGGAAAATTTGGCAAATTTGGTCCACGAAGAACAAGTAACAGAAATATGTCAAAAGTCCAATGCTTTGGCTGTGAAGAATATGGACACTACAAAAGGGATTGTCCCAAGCTTAAGAAGGACAACAACAAGAGAAAAAGAGAAGAAGCTCACATGACTCAAGAAGTGAAAGAAGAAGACGAGAAGCAGAAAAAGGAGGACCCTCCAAACCTCTACTATGACTAAGTCAACTTCTTTACATAAAGTCTACTTTCGTAGTTTTGAGTATCATAGGAGCATATAGAAATAGGATAGAATGCATGGTTAGTAGCATCTTCTAGAATATAGGAGCATGCTATAGAAATAGCTAGTGAATAACCTCATCCATGATGAAAGAGAATGATCATGATAAAATCTTAGAAAGCCTCCATCATCAACAAGGAAGAAGCATTTGCCCCTGACAAAATCTTCAATAGAAGGTTCATAAAGGAGCAGATGTCTCGATAAGAGTTCCATTCATGGGAGTCAAGAAAGGATGATATGCAGGCAAGGAAAGATGAAGCAAAAATTGAGGCAATCTCAATTTAGAAAGGACCAACAATGTAAGCTAGGATGTTCAAAAGAAGAGCTAAGATGAGGTATGTGTGCATCTATGTTTAAGTCATGTCATGGGGAATAGTTCTAAAAACATGATCAAGAATAGAAAGATCTCTTTCACTAATAACATGCTCGAAGGCATGAGCCACACTTCAAGTGAACGTCAACATGAAGAAGTGCCCTCATAAGGAGTAAGAGGTGGTTGACTAAACAATCTATAAAGAAACAAATGGAGAAAGAGATCAAAGATGAAAGAACACCATGGTCACTAGGAATCATTACCTGACTAACTCTTCGAAGATATCTCCCAAAAGAAGGCACGAGAACTTTGACAAAGGAAGAAAAGGTTAAAGGACCCTTTACACTTAGAAAGGCCTTAGATATATGAAGATACAAGTTATTGATTCAAGTCAACAAATGTCATGATGTAAAGCCATACAACAAATTACTATTTAAAGTTTGAAGTAACATCAGGATGAAGTCATGAAGGGCTACTAGAACGAAGTATTGAAAAGCACAACAAAGCATTCACATGGTGAATATTCCGAAAATGAAACAAGATGACAAAGGAGTAGCCAAATGACAAAAGATCTAGACATGTATCAAGAAAGCCACTTTCCACAAAGGAAGAAATGACATGACAAAATAAGAAGGAAACCGGATGACTGATGCCCTACAAAGAAGAAGCTCAACAAAAACATCATGACATCAAGGAAAGAAGGAGATCCAGCAGTTGAAGGATCCACGAAGAAGAAGTTGTTGATGTATGAATGAGTCCCTAGCTAAGAAGGAGTTCTAATAAGTTCCTAATTACAAACGAGCTTGGGCAAGTTCTTGGTTAGAGGGAGCTTGGGCATATCTTCCCCATTTGAGAGGGAGAGATAGACACAACATTCTTGTCTTCTATTTGGAAGAAAGAATGGAGGATTGGGTAATCATCTGGCATCCGATGATCTTTGAGGATGTGTAGGGCATCCAAGACAAGAGTAGGCAAGAGGATTGATATTATTTGAGGGTTGGGAATCCAAGATAAGAATAGTCCTAGAAGGTCATACTCAGTGAACACCCGGGTGGGTATGTACCTTGAGAGACAATGATGAAGGTGTCTATAATCATTGGTCTCGCTAACATTGTGCTTTGATCTAATAAGAGATAGAGTTGTTAGTCAAGGCCTTGCTATGGAAATAATGTTGGTTACTATGATGCTAGTACATATGGATTGCCAATTCGGTTTCTCTTATGTGAATTCTTCAAGATTGAAAATGGACAAACACCTTGTAATGATTTATGAATACCTCCCTAGTTAAGAGGGAGTGTTGAAGAAAGTGTAACTAGGTTCGATCTTCATAAATGTAATTTTGATCTTTGTATTTATAAAAGAAAAGAAATATTATTTTTGTTATTTATATCAATGAGTTTCTTGCTCACTGAATAGGTCTAGCACATGTCAAAGTGCTATAGAAAAGTCAAAGAGTCAAAAGAAATGTTGAAGACCTTTAAGGGCATGTTACACCATGTATAAATATGTATTAGAGTCCAAGATATTCCTCCAAGCAAAGTCACAAGTCTCCTCCAAGCAACGACATCACCAAAGAAGCAAATCCAAAGTGAAAAATGATAAGTCGGCCTCAAGTCAGCCTAAAGGAGGGACAAACCTCTATATATAGAGGCTGTCCACTCCTCCCATGACAAGTGATATCACCTCTGAGATCAACGAGATAAGAAGACGCGTCAAGGGTGGAAAAGAAGCATTGAAAGGAGCTTTTACTGCAGCGAAGGAAGAATGAAATATACCGAGCCTTAGAGGACTGTCCTAAGACCTACTACAGCCACACGTGCGAAGATATAGAGGGTTTCTCTGCTGTCATATCATCCCTCTACTGCAGTGATCCATATCTCATTGTTTGGGCTAGATAACTGGGCCTATAAGGCCTCTCACTCAAGCGAAGAAGGAGCTCACTCAAGTGAAGAAGGAAGAGGACAATCACATAAGGAATCCTCTCACACATGTGAAGAAATAGGGCTGCACTGCTGTCATAGCAAGTCTGCAACTATATCTCAAGAAAGAACTTGGTTGGGCAAGAGATAAGGTTCTCATATGTGAAAGAGTCCACTAAGGACCAAGGAGAAGTATCTCTTCTAGAGCTAGCATAACAAGGACTGTCATCAATTTCCGGAAGAAGAACAAAGCACTAGAAGAAGGAGGACGAAGTGCCGGAAGAAGGAGAACAAAGGGCTTGACTTGTGCTTGGAGGATATTCTTGTCAAGGGTCTAGGGTTTGGCATTGTTCAATAGAAGCTTCAATAAGAGAAATTTGAGAAAGGGTTTTCCTCTCTAAGAGAGAGAGGTTTTGCTCTAGCAAGGAGCCAACATCTTATGTTCTTGTCTTTTGTATTTTGGTAGCAGTTTGATGAAGTCAAAAAACATACACTAATAACAAGAAGAAGATCAAGCTAACAAGAAAAAGTAAAAGTGCTTCACAAATTGTTATCATTCAATAGAAGAATCCTATCATAACTACTTTGCCCTTGATTCTTCAACATGCTTATTCTCTTCAGTTTTGAGTCTCTCGCTCACACTTGAGAAAATCACCATCCCAAGGATTCAATGGGTCGTCTTATTCTCCCTTAGGTGCTCCTTTTATAATTTTTTATTGAGCTAGATCCCAAATCCTAAATCTTATCAGTGATCGATGGCTAGAATTAAATCCTAAGCCTTAGTGGAGATCAGTGGTTGAAATTAGATCTAGATCACTTAAAAAATTAAATTATTTATCCTTAGAAACTTAGCTCAATAGCCAACATTAATGATTTAAATTAATTAATGTGTTTTTCCTGATTTTGACTTAGGAAAGAAACCATAATAATTGCTTATTCCTCATGAGCGAGCACCTAAAGTGGATTTGGGATGCTTGACACCTAGCGTATGCACAAGCACTTGTTCAAGCTAGAATCATCAATATTAGAAGGACAAGTTCTAGGCACTTGGAGGAGGGAACTTAGCCCTAAGATAATGGGACCATGTGACATACACCTTGGATGTGGATAGTGGACTTGAGGATGCTTGGATTAAGGAGCCTACTTCATGGATGTTGGTGGTGGACCAGGACACATATGTTGAGAAGAAGCATTGTAGTAAGTAACTGCCTTGGCACACTTGTTCAAGAGTGTTGGGCATAAGAGGACATGTGGCACATAGCAAGAGAAGAAGCACCTTGCATGAGGACACTTCAAGAATGAATCACCATGTGAAATGTAGTGTTGGCGAACATGTTAGATAGCGCACCATCTTGGAGAAGGGGCTGGGTCCACAAGGGCATCATGCTTGGAGGTCACACCACCCTAGGGTTGGGTAAAACCTAGTGTGACAATATTCATCCTTGTATTGTAGAGAGTTCAATGTGTGGTTGCTTTGTTGACTTAGGTCTAGGGTTTCTTGATTGGAACTAGCCCATGTTTTATGTTGGCTTCCCTCGCCTATTTTGCATAAAGGGAGGAGAGAGCCTTTGTTGTTATTGTTTATCAGTGTACTCATTATTCTATCTTTGTAATTGTCTTGGAGAAGTCTCGTAGGGAGCAAGGTTTGTAATGTGAAGCCTTGAGGAGACATGGAGATGGATGTTAGTGCTTGGGTGTTCTTGTACTGTTTGCTCTTGTGAGATGTAAGAAGATGCTAGGGTTTGTGCCATACAAGAAATCCCTAGAGGAGAACAAAAAGTAGATTAGGAATGAGCTGAAATTGGATAATGAGAAGTTGATGAACATATTTTCTCTGTAATGTTCCTAAACAGGAATGTAAGTGATATACAAAGCATGCAAACAATCCAACAATCAGAAAAAACGAAATATACATTAAGCACCCATGGAAACACTGGAAATAGAGAATTGTTGAGCCATTTTATTACTTCTTCAGGAGCAAATACAATAGTAAAATAGAATGGTGCACCTGGGCTTGTCTCAATGGACAAGCATGACAAAACCCAGGTGAGAAAATGCTGAACCGAAGGTTGCTACAATTGCTGCACCAAACTGAACTGCGCTTCCCCAAAAACTACTCTGTCTGCTGACTTCGAAGGGCTGGAATCACTGCTTCTCGTGCTCAAAAAATTATGAGATTTCAACTCCTTGCCCTTGGTCTAAACCCAGAAAAACCCACGAAGGAATTGGCCAAATGTTGACCTCAGAATTTTGGCCCAAATTCCCTTTAGCTCCTCTAGCTGCTGGTTGAGTTGGGACCCCTGTTTGACCCCATAGATCTGCCCAGAAAATTCTATAAATTTAGGAGTTTGATACTTGCCCAAAACCCAGAAAAACTCAGAAAGGGTTTCCCTTGGTCCCAACCTTTAAAAATTGACCCTTCACTGCTTGGCCCTCCTCCAATTACGAATTCTGTTGCTGTGAGTAATACTGTCAATCTTTGCTCTCCCAACTCCAACAATCCTCCTCAAATGGCCCTCCAAGTGATCTCCTACTTCTCTCGGCTAGCTCCAGCTCTACAATTCCTTCCTCCAACTCCCACGTGAGCCTAGTGATGGCTCTCTGCGCAAGCCCAGGTAACTGTAAGTAGGACTGCTGGGATGCTAGCTCTGCTGGCTCCAAATTCGCAAGAAAGGCTGGCCCTTTCCTGCTCTCCCAGTCCTCTAACTCTCTCGACAAATGCTTGATCACTGATAGCTCCAAACTGCCCTTGCTTATTCTCCAGCGAGCCAGAAATATGCACTCCTTGTTGTTGCTGAATGGTAGTGCTGTAACACACTCTTGAAACTCCTGAAATACTTATGGAACTGCCTCTCCAGGGCGGGTATGAATGTTCCCCTGAAGTAGAGGTTGAATCCCTCGCTTGAGAGATTCGTGGCTAAACAATTGGTTGATATAGCTTAATGACAGAGCGAACAATCAAGTAATTTTGATTGCAAGGTGTAAGAATCAATCCAAATGAGAGCTCTCTCCTCCTTTTATCTTTGTGGGCCTTCCTTGCCTCATGTGGGCCCCTTCATCCAACACTTCGAATTCCCTCCAAACCATTCGAATGGCCTAGTTCGAATTCCCACGTGGGTGGCCCCCACCATCCACTAGCAACCAAGTTAAGTTGAATTTCCTCCTAAGTCCCTTAGTCGAAAATGTTGGGTTCTTTCCCTTAGCCAAAATTGTGCAAAAATGTGTGGAAACACCCTGTTACAAATGTGTTTGAGAAGGGACATGACAGTCCTCCCCTCCCAAATGTTGCTTGCCCTCAAGCAACTTCAGAGCTGGGTGCTCCAAAATGTGCTCACCCTCCTAGGTGGCGTCCTCATCCGGTAAGCTCCTCCAATGCACCAAAAGTCATCTGTTCTCAAGCAATGCCTAAGCAAGTATCCTCACTAACTGCTGCTCCCCACTGTCACTGCAAAATGTGCCAGGGTCCCAGATGTGCCACTAGATCGTGCTTGACCTCTGCATTGTCTTGATATAAAAGAATCCTTCAATACTAGGATCCTAGGCAATCTTGTCCAACATGAAGCTCCCCTCGCTCCATTCACTATCTTACCAGGTGAAAGTACCAGAAGTCCCTTGCTCCATCAATGACTTGCTAAAGCCCAATGAAAGATTTGTATGATCTCCCCCTGCAGTAGCTGATGCATCCCTAAAGGTTATTGAGCTGTGAGGAGCTGTGATGCCCCAGTTCCCTACTAGTCCCAGAATGGTGCCACCATGTCGACGCTGCGCTACTCTGACTATGTCATACTCTCCATCATGCGCAATCAGTATCCTCCTCTCCTGGAACTCAATGGTGGAGTAATGAAAGAGGCAAGACACATCTTGCCTGGTCATCTCCATGGCACCAAGGCCTACCCATCCAAATCTAACTTCGAACTTGTGCAACAACAGGGGATGTCTGCCTCCCCATATGATGAAACCCTTTGTGAACCCCCATGTGTCATCCCATGAGCGAACTATATCACCTTTTGCCACGATTCCCCTCATCACGAGTGATCCATCGATCAATTGAATCCCTGCATCCCATAGCCAAATCTGCTGCGGCATAGCCCTGTCAACGGATAGAATCCCTCTGGCCCTTATTTCTAGTTGTTAAAATTGGCAACCAGGGCAAAACTTCATGTGGGTCATCTTATTCATCGTTGATAATATGTTCATTAGATTCCTCTCATCGAGAGGTGTAGGATTGATATAAAGATCATCCGATTCAGATAAGTATTCATGGAGATATGAATTTATTTTGATTATGGAATTATTATCAAGCCGACCTACAACTCATGTAGGCTCAGAAGCCCAACAGTCGCATCTATTCAAACACCAACATTGTGTATAAATACAGGAGGACTTTTCTTCATTTGGACTCACTCATCTCATCACAACTCTCTCTCTCTACTGCATAGAAAAGAGTCTCTTCTCTACTACGTAGAAAAGGGTCTCTCTCTCACACATGTGAAGCCAGACGCTGTTGAACCTGAAGTTGCAACTGCAGATGCAAAGTTTGACCAGCGTTGACCATTAGATCTCTTTAGAACTGCGCTGTAGGTTCATCTGAACCTCCTCTGAAAGCCGCAACTTTTGGTGGCAATTCGACGGACGGTTTGCAAGATATCGATTGCCCTAGTTTTAAGGAAGTTGCTAAAACTGACGCTGCAACTGCAGAAATAAAGTTTTGACCTGCGTGGACTAGAAGATCTCCTCATCTGAACTGTGCTGTAGGTTCATCTGAACCTCCTCTGAAAGCTGCAACTTTTGGTGGTGGAATCAAGTCAATCCGACGGACGGTTTGCAAGATATCAACTGCCCTAGTTTGAAGGAAGCTGCTGAAACTGAAGTTGCAACTGCAGAAGTGAAGTTTGACCTGCTTGGATTAGAAGATCTCCTCATCTGAAATGCGCTGTAGGTTTATCTGAACCTTCTTTGAAAGCCGCAACTTTTGGTGGTGGAATCAAGCCGATCCGACGGTCGGTTTGTGAGATATCATCTGCCCTAGTTTGATGATGAAGTTGCTAATGCTAATGCTGCTGATCTAGGGTTGCTACTGCTGATATAAATCATATTTATTGTATTGTTTCTCTCTGCTGAATTATTGAAGATAAAATAAGATTTGATCAAAGGGTTTCCCCACACATTGTGGGGTTTGTCCCTGGCTAGCCGCCACATCTTGTGTCTCTTGTCTTGGCTTGTTTTCTGTTGATCGTTTAATGTTCTATCTACACTTTACTTTATGTACATGTGATTGCTATTTCGTGGAATATAATAAGAAAAAGAAGTAAACTGTTATAAGCATAGAACATACCATAACTTAACATGGTATTAGAGCTGAGGTGAAGACAAAGCCCGAGCAAGAGCCAGAGCAATCACCGAAGAGAAGATTGGCAAGGCTATCCTAAAAGAACTATGGGGTCCTCAATACTCTTTCCTATCGAAGACAAGATCCGCGAGAAAGCTGACTATCACGGATGGAAGATGTCTATTGATATAACCCTAGAAGATCAAGGAGTGCTGGACCATGTAAGAGGCAATATTGTTGAGCCTCCATCAAATGCATCCGCTGCTGCCTAGAAGAAATGGAAGAACGGAGAAGTTAAAGTGAAGAAGATCATCTGGGACTCTATCGACAAGCACTTGGTAGCCTACATCTCTGAACTGGACACCTCCAAGGAAATCTACGATAGATTGGTGAGTTTATTTAAAGTTAATGATGCAAATCAAGTTTTGTTTCTTAGAAATAAGCTGAGGGAAATCAAGAAGGGTAAAGATGAGAATATGCAAACATACTTCTTAAGAATCATCGAGATCAAGAACGATCTCCTATCTATTGGGGAGATTATTGCTGATAGGGAAATGGCACTCACGACTCTTGGAGGATTACCATCCGAATGGTACGTTCAGGACTACTCTTCTGAACAATCATGTAATTCTTGGTTTCAAGGAATTAATGGCTAGATGCATTCAAGAAGAAACAAGGGTAGAAGAGCAAGAAATGCCCATGCCTAAAGGTCCTCCTGCTACCTTTTCTTCTCATGCTAAGAAAA
>APFE031338046.1:0-10512 GCA_000404065.3 Pinus taeda
TTTCATCAACTGATTTCGGGAGATCCGGTGGACTATTCTTCACGCCGTCAGGACTAGGTAGGAGCTAATCCTGAGCTCTTCAATTGCATTCCTTCTTTTTCTAATTCTGAGCAACTTTTCCTATTCTTCTGGGCCTTAGGGGTTTGAACAATTTGTTCTCTCCCCATCGCACCTAGTATGCATCGAAAGGTGCAATGCATACTGAGCTAGCCATTAGCTAGTTAGTATGCATCCCACCCTGTACACAGCCAGGGTGCGATGGGTGCAGGAGGGAAAATTTATGCAATGTTTTCTCGTGAATTTTTTTCCTGTTTTTGCCCAAATCAGGATCCTAATTCATCTCTTGTTTGTGTTTCAGAGATTCATCGGATCAAGATGGTCGTTACATGGCATGAACATGAGCATGAAGAAGAGGGCATGATTTCCTTACATGATCCGAGTATGGTTACTACATTGCGAAACTGTGGCTTGCTCAAATTCTTCCGCATATCCAGCATGAGGCAACAAATCAATTTGTTGCAATATCTTCTCGATGCATGGACCAACTAGGTGTTCTATATTAGAGGAAAATCCATTCCTTTGATAGTTGAGTATATCTACTTCTTGACCAGGTTATCGAGGTGTGGTGCCCCTCTCTCACTCTCAAGATCCACCTGTGGGGGTGAATCCATGAGGGATTATATTCGCCAGTTTTGTAGAGATGAATCTCAGCCGAGCAGGGATGCCAAGATCAGTATTTGAGATGCCATTGACTGGTCCTTGAGGAATATTTTATTCACCTTTGCTAGATTGGCTGGTAGCGCAATGCTTCATTTGTCCAACAGATCGTATGTGCAGTATGCTTTAGAATGCCTAGAACCAAAGGTATTCAATTGGTGTGAGGCAGTGCTTCCGGTTATAAAAGAACAACTTTCCAAGGTGAAGAATGAAGATCCAAGACCTTCAGTTATGGTTCCATTTTGACTGCTTTCGCCTTGGAGAGGATTCAACTGATGCAACCACAGTACATTTCACTAGGGTTGCCAGCACCGAGGGAACCACAGATGCAGAGATGGGTTGACCTCATGGCCAGACATGCTGGCCAGTCATAGATTTCATTCTATGATGCCTACATTGAGTGGTTCAACCATCAGGAGATGGTCTTCCCTGAGTATCCATATGTTGGGATGGATTTCCGAGGCGACCCAGATTTGGTGCTACCAGCTGGCGAGCAGTGGAGTGTCATGGGTAAAATGATCTGACTGTATCCTTGTTTATTGCTTTTATAATGTTCTTGTGTTTTTTAAATGTTATCAAGACTAATCAAACTCATATATTTGTGCAGATGTTGGGCCAATGCGACCAGCAGCACACCCAAGGGTAGCAGCTACCGTTCCAGCAGAAGCGGCTATAGGGACGATTGTCCTTCACGATCTAGACATAGTGGAGACCCTTGCAGTATTGCAGGATCAGATCGAGGGTCTCACCCTTGGTATTTATGATGTGAGGACCGACGATTTACCTCTAATATTACAACACCATAACACTGGCGTGCTGAGTCGATGGACTAGGCTCTTACATATGATCGCACATGCAGTGACTTGCTATCACCAACACCATTAGTCTAGGGTGCTTTTCTGCATTTTTGAGTTTTTGGGTCGTATGACCGATTTTGTCCTGGACACAGAACATTTTGTAAAAACTATAAACATCTATATATGTTTTTGATTTTCGGAGCTTTATTTTGGTTAAGTTATGTGATCCTGAAGCAAATGTTAATTGACATGCTTTTTCCTTTACAAATGCTACAAATGTCTATCTAACACATAATTTGCTAATGAATTAACTAAAGTGTTTAAGTTTCTGGAAATGTGTTTATATTGAATAGAATCAAACTGACTTTCCAAAATCCTGACCCTTAGGAACATACGATAGATAGCTGGATGCCAGTAAGCTATAGTATGATGAGTTGCGATTCTAGCCTAACAACAAGTCAGCATATGCCATGTGTGATGGCATCAGAGAGAAGCTCCATCAACGTGGTGTACTCAACGATGTTGTTCGTTGATCGACCAATACATATTCCTCTGAAACTCACTAACTCATCACTTGGATAAAAAATGGCCCAGGCTGCAGAAGATAGGTTCTGCGTACTACGACTAGCTCTGTTAGCATATCCAACGAATGATTCCAACAGGTCTGACATCTGCAATAAATGCAAAGTGGATTACCTAATCAAAATGATAACTCTTGACGAAAAAAAACGTAACAAAAGCATATAAAGAGATTACTACACTTAATCAAGCAAAATAACGCTTAAGATACAACCCGTTCTGGGGTTGCGATAGTGGAATCCCATTGTAATCTACTAGCTTGTAGGCTCCTTTTGCCAATAATCTTTTAACAATGTAGGGGCCCATCCACAATGGTTCGAACTTACCTGCTCCCAACTTATCGGATTCCTGATTGTAAAGCAAGACCAGGTCACCTTCTGAGAAGACATGGGGTTTGACATTTTTGTCAAATTGCACCTTGACATGTTTCTTATGAGCTTTGTTAGCCAAAGAGGCACCACGATGGGTTTCATCCAATTAGATTAGTTCCAAGAAATGAACCTCTTTCTCCGAAGTTTCGGGAAGTAGATCGCCTGCGATCTTGAGAGATGAAAATTCACACTGAATCGGTAAGATCACTTCCAGGCCATACACCAAATGAAAGGGTGTAAATCTGGTCACATTTCTCACTGATGTCCTATATGCCCACAAAGCTGAGTACAGGATTATGTGCCAATTCCGTTTGTGGACTCCAATCATCCTTTGCAACATGCGCTTCAGGACCTTTTTGATGGCTTCAACTTGTTTGTTAGCTTGCGGATAATATGGAGTAGAACTATCGTGGGACAGTCCTAATTTGGCAGCTAATTCAATCATCATGTGATTGCGAAAATGTGATCCATGATCTATGAATATAGCATGTGGAACACCGAATCTAGAGACTACATGATTGAAAAAGAAAAGAGCAGCTGTTTCACCGTTGTTGTTTAATGTAGGCATCGCCTCGGCCCATTTTGTAAAATAGTCAACTGCGACTATGATATACTCATGCCCCCCGACTGAGGTGGGGTTACATGTCATGAAATCTATGCCTCATTTGGTGAATGGACCAACAATAACTACTTGATGCAACGGTGCGGGTGGTAGTCTAGTTTTGCGGTCGAAGATTTGACAAGCATGGTAACTTCTGACTGCGATTATGCAATCTTTGAATATAATAGGCTAGAAATAACCTGCTCGTAAGATCTTTTGCGCTGTAGTGTAACTAGATTGATGCCCCCCACATATGCCTGAATGACAATAATTCATGACTTTTTTGGCCTCCTCATGCTTGAGGCACCTTCACAGAACTGTATCGATACCTCGACGGTAAAGTGTATCATCGACAATCATGTAGTCTTTTGCTTGGTATTGAGTATGTTGTTGTTCGAAGTGAGAGGTATTAGGCCTATATGTTTGGGTTTGGAGATAGATAAGTATATCTCCATACCATGGATTTCTTGACGATATCAGAAACAAAGATTCATCCACGATTGATGCTTTGGATATTGAATCGTTGGACGACGATGGGAGGTCACATAGTAACTCTGAGAAAGCTAGAGCTTTCTTTGATTTGGATTTTATGAATTCCAAATCAAACTCTTGCAAAATGGCTATCCATTTTGAATATTTTCCCTCTAGTAATTGACGCAACAGAATGTAAGTCATAGGGTTGCAATCTGACAAAATGGTAGTTTTGCAAAAGAGGATATAGTGTCGAAATATTTGTACTGCTTGAACAGCTGCAAGAGCCAGCTTTTCAACATAGGAGTATTTTCTTTCTGTATCATTTAAGTTTCGACTTAAATAATAGATCAAATGTTCGATTCCATTCTCTTCTTGTACTAAAACCATTGCGATGGTTGTATCTGCTGTAGCTAGACACAGGTTAAAGTCTTTTTGATAATCAGGAGCATACATTAATGATGCTTTTATTAGGGATTCCTTTAGAGCATCATAGGAAGCTTGCGCAACCTAATCCCAGTTGAAGGGCACTTATTTTTTCAAAATACATATATAACCTTTAGAAAGTTCAACGTAATTTGGAATGAACCTCCCCAGAAAGTTTACTTTCCCTTGGAGTTTCTGAATCAGAAGCAAATTTGAAGGTGGAGGCATGTCGATGATTACCTGAACCTTACACGGGTCGAGTCGAATCCCATCCTTTGGAACTACGAAACCAAGTAAACGACCAGAACCGACACAAAACACAAATTTGTGTGGATTGGGTCGTATTTTGTAGTGTCAGAAACATAGAAATATAGCTCTCAAATGCTGCATATGATCAGTTTGCTTTCACGAATGAGCTGGTAGATCATCGAGATATGGTTGAACGATGTGTTTGATGTCCTGCAAGGCATAGTTCATAGCCCTCTGAAAATTTTCCCATGTGTTCTTTAAACCGAAAGGTAGTTTACGGTACGCGAATGTTCCCCACGGACATATAAATGTAGTCTTCGACTGGTCCTATGGGTCGATGTTTATTTGATTGTATCCAGAAAATCTGTCCATAAATGAAAATATTTCGCATCTGGCTCATTCATCAATTATCTGGTCGATGAAGGGTGTAGGGTAGTTGTCCTTCAGACAAGCTTGATTTACATCCCTGTAATCAATGCACACTCTAATCGTTCCTTGTTTTTTCACGACAGGAAACATATTCGATACCCAATCAGTTAGAGGAACAGGGTAAATGAAACCAGCATGTAAAAGTTTTTCAACTTCTGCCTTGATGGCAGCGGCTTTCTTCGGGTGAACATGCCAAAGCTATTGTCATACTAGTTTGACATCTGGATACATCTTTATTTCATGTTCAACTATGCTCGAGTCAATTCCTGGCATTTATTCATATGACCATGCAAAGACATCTCTGAATTCGCGAAAGAGAGCGCATTATATTTCCAGTTCTGAAGAAGAATAAGATTTGCCAACATGAATATTCTCTACAACATTAGGTTTGGTCGAGATATTTATGGCGATAGTTTCTTCAATATTGGACATATTTCGCTCGAAATCCACCGTATTTACAGTATTTGATAGAAAATAAAAAACTGAAGGATGATCTAGATCACTTGAATAATCTTTGTCATTATCTTGAAGATGGGAACGATGGTGGTAATCTTCCCATGGTGCCTCTCCTATCATCATTGACTGAATGATTCCTTCATCTGTAAAATGTATATGTGACCAAGGGTTTGAAGAGGTGCCATATTCTAGAGACCTATCTATCCAAACACTTGATGAGTGTTGATTTGGGTTTGTCGCCCAGGCTAAGAAAATTGATTGCTACAAAATTTATATGGGGCTTGGAGGCAATACTTGTTGATGATCCATGATAACAAAATGTTTGAAAATTTTCTTAATATTTTCTAATGTAGAAGATACCATATTCCAAGTTTCCACCGTGGCCACTTCAGCCAGATTACTCGGAGGTGGGAGGGAAAAAGTACCCATTAAGGCAAGGTCTTTTAGGAGGTCTACTCCAACATTTTGAAGATTGAGAGCTTCCATGGATCATTGGAATGCTTCCCGTAGCTTGTGAACTGTTGGGGAAAAAGGTTAGTTGGTCAATGACTGTAATTCTGCCTTGGAAGGGAAATGCAATCTTTCTAAAATATGTTGACACAACAGAAGCCATAGCATAAATCCAGGGCCTGCCCAGTAAGATATTGTAGTCAAGGTTTCCATCGATAACTTCGACTTCAATTTCTACTGTTTTTCCCCCCAGTTCAACTTGCAAGTTACTTAAAATCCCATACGACGTGTATGTTCATCCATCAAATGCTTTTAATGTCATTGATGATCTTGACAAGGGTGGCGAGCCTAAAGTTTTCTAGCAACTCATTGACATAATATAGGTAGACGCTCCCTCATCAATGATTGTTTGATGAACAGTTTTATTGAGGGCTTTTACCTGTATGAGGAAAGCAAGTTGAGTTGGTGACTGAGGTTCATATCCTTTATGATTAAAGGCCACTAGATTTGAAATCATTGGGTCAATCCCACCTATTGCTGATACTAAATCTTGCTTTTGGGAGGGGAAATTATGCAGTACTTCAAGTGTCGACATAGTGGATGGCGATTGAGCCAGATCCTCTACTATATTATAATTCTGTGCTGCTTGAGCACGAGGATTAAATGTTGATTTATGTATTACTCCCTTTGGCGGCTTTATTGTTATCTCAAGAATGATGGGTGGCACAACTTTGGACGAATTTGATGTCCAACTACTAGGTTGATCTGTAGCCTTGTTGTTCGACATCTATGGATTCCCATAATCTTTATTCCTTGTCGATATCAAAGCATCATTTTGCTGTTTTGAAATGGACAACATAAGCACTTGGGATGGGGAAGCATTATCGATAGCAACCAGATTAGTTTCTGGGTTTGGAAACGGATCCGTCAATATCGCCGAGGTACTTGATTTCTTGAAGAACTTCGTGACCTCAGTTCGATGCAGACAATATTTAGTCCAATGGTCCCCATCACATATAAAACATGGATGAGTAGGTTTATTTTTCCCAGCAGGGTTTTCAGAAGATTTTTCAGGAGTCGAATCTTCCTGTTTCTTCTTTTTATTTTTCCCTTTCTTCATGCCCCTTTGTTGCTTCGGTTCTTTGCCTTTGTCTAATGACAAGGCATTAACCTCCGAGGCAGGAAGTTTGTCATTTTATTTTTTACTGGAAACTACAAGGGCCTTACCAGATGGGGCCTTTGCAGTTTGCGTACTTGAGGTACCAATCACACTGTCGCCGGCATGAGAGTCCCTGTTTGATTTTGGAGGAGGAGGAACGGAAAATTTTGGTCTAGGAGCATCAATAATTTTGTCATATAGTGTGCCAGACTGAGTATAGATCAAGTCTAGATATTGTGCACGAGAAATGACTTGCTCTTCAGTGACGACTCTTCCCTTAGCTACATCTTCTATAATAGAAGGTAACAATGAATTAATAGACCATTCAGCTAAAAGTTGATCAGGAACATATGTCTTTACCATTCGACAACGCTGTCGCCACTCATGAATATGATCAGATATGTGAGTGTTTGTTGTTTGTTTAAAATTGGTAAGGAGCTCTGTTCTTGTTTCGTACCTTATGGGTAACTAAAAATGGGTTAAAAGGTAGTAGAAAAGATGCTGAATTTATCGAATGAAGCTCTAGGCAATTCGATGTACCATTTCTCTGCTGGACCAGTTAGCATTCACTGAAAAAGGTGAATCCTAATTGAATCATCATTGAGGGTGTTGGATGAACACCACAAATGAAGGTCATTACATGATTCGATGGATATTCACCCGGATTTCCATTGAATTTAGGAATATCTAACGGAAGTTTATGAGGAATTGCTGGCCACCAAGGGGCATAAGCAATTGAATCATTTGTTAGCCCGTTCAGATCTAGTAATTCTAAAGTTTCTACAAAAGGCAACTGTTGATTTAGGTTTGGCGAAGCATACCCAGGATAATATGGGATTACCTGAGCAGTGGGTCTTTGCATACCAGTATAATGTATTTGATGCTGATAACTTTGATAAGGTTGATGGTTATAACCATTATAATATGATTGTTCGTAACTGTTTTACACATACGGTTGCCCATTACCTACAAAGCTTTGTTTCTTAGGTCCTCGGTAAGCTTTATGGAATTGTGGTTTTTTGTATTGCACCAACCATTGTTGTTGGACCATTTTCTGTTGTCCAATACTAGATGTTTGACCAAGATGAGGAGTGATAGTACCCATTTGATCCTGAGTCGCTCCAATTAAGGAGCCACTAATCTGCAGTTGTGATTGAGTTGTGGAGATAAGAAGTTGTTGTATTACGATGTAAGAGACTTGAGGTTGACATACAACAGGCAGTGCTTGTACTTGTGACACCATCACAATAGCAGGTGTAGTGGGAATGTTTGACACAGGTTGATTTTGTTGCATAGAATACACAACTCTTGGTTGTTGAGGCAGTATCGGTACCCAACCACTAGGTGCAATTCCAGTTTGACCTGAATTTTGTTGTGAATTCTCATATGGTTGTTCTCCCAGAGGGAACAATGAAAAGGCATACTCCCTCCCATATGGCGGTAATCTAGTGTTCAAAGGGTAAATTTGGAGATTGGATTGCCCAAATTGATACTGATGCAAAGGATCAATTTGCTGAGACTCAACATAAGAAATTCCAGATAAGATTCCGGATGAACAAATAGGAACAGACCATGCTGTCGAAACAGTCCCTGGGTGGACTCCATCTAGTGGTTGAGAACTAGTTGGGACAGATGGTATACCAGCGAACATTGTCGGAGTAGCGGCATGAGGCTCTGTTGCTGCTGTTGTTAACTCCCAGGTTGTCCTCTTTGACTCCAGAGAGGATACGGCCGGGGTAACCACTAACCAATCTTTGGGCTACAGCTTCTAGCCCAGCTGTAGTCAGAGAGGGCTCTCTCTATTAGTTATGTCACTGCTTTCAGTGAAGGTTTCAGGCTAGTTATGGAGTGAATTTTTGGTTGTTTTTGTGTTTGGTTGGGAGGATGCTCCTGATAGCTTTTAATGTCTAACTTTAGGTGTAACTAATCCATTGGGCAATGGGGTCTTGGATTATTGTTCTCATGAGGTTTTGACTGAAATGTGGGATAAATACAGGGCCTGTATGTATTCTGTGACACAAACTATAAAGATTGAGAGGCGAAAATGGAAACAACTTAGCAAAAAGCAATGAATAATTCTTTACTTAAGTTGACTGGTGTGAAAGAGGTCTGTTATCTGGGAGCAATTTCTTGAATTCCTGGAATAACATTCTCTAGTGATGATACAGTATTAAAGGTAGAATTGAAGAATTACTCTTTAAGTACCATAACTGAAGAAAACATATACAAACAGCTAGGATTGAACTCAGGGTAATCAAAGATTAAAACCTGGGTTATTCTTTTTACTAGCCATTCAGAGAATTGAATATGTGTGGGAAACATGAGAGATACAAGAAAGTATGGCAAACATAATCATAACAAAAGGAGTAAGGAAACTTATTGAGCCATGGAATACACGGGAATCCTGTATTTTTAAGCCACACACCAGCAGATCATCATGAGAGACAATATCTGAAGAAATCCCATTGTTCTTTGTATTAGCTGCCTGAATCTTTACAGTGTAAGAGCAACAAAAGAGAAAACGAGAGCTCCTTTACATCCGGAGTCCAACCCCTCTAAATAAACGCGAGGGGGAATATATAGAGGTTTCATACAAAAATATCTCAGGTATTGAGTCATCTGAGAGGAAAATATCTCTTACACTTGTACAAGGAGAGTAGATGAGAAGTAATTGCAAATATAAATGACTCTTGAAGGCTTTTAACTCCTGTCAGGATAAATTTTTGACCTTTGGGCATTGCGGAGTCAGCTGCGCGGCTTTATCATAAATGTAGAATGAAGTGCTCTGCCACTCTGATTTTTGTATCTTCTTGGCCCTGCCACCTGTGCTTGCTGATGCTGATGTTGCTGTTGAGTACCTGTGCTGAGTTGGCTCAGCGTATTCATATTTGCTGTTATGGCCTTTGCCCTCCTGTATATGTAATATAAACCTTTTACAAAAAGATTTAATCTTCTCAACTTTGATTTAAAAGTAACTTTATCAAATCTTGCCATGTATCTGGAGGGGGAAGCTGATGCCTCAAAATTGACCCTAAGGTCTCATCAGCCTCTGTGTATTTGTAGAAATGGGGGGGCTCATCAAATAGATGTGATACTTCATTTGTAATAAAAAACAAATTGTCTAACTTTTCAAAAAGAATTTGCCCTATTACTGGGCCTGCTGAAGATGTTCCTGGTGTCTCAGCAATCTGAATTGCTGCAAAAGTGCTTACCCTCTTGATATATTTTTCATGAGAGAGTAATTTCCCTGATTCCAGCAAGTTGGGGAACCCTTTGTCCTGCAGGGCTGAGAACCTGTTCTGAAACTTATTTATATCCGCTTGCATATCCTGGATTCTCCTGTCCAGGGTTTGGATTAAATTCTTCATTGTTGTGGCTCTTTTGATCAGGGAAATGGTTTCAGTCCTATTACCAATTCCCATTTTCACCAGCTGGGAACTTGTCCTATAGTTGAGGACCTCAATCATCCTGGGGGCAAGGTCTGCCATGTTGCCTAGGGAGTTTCTTGCTCTTTGCAGTTCTTTTCTTGCCCTGCCAATGAGTCCCACTTGCTCATATATGGCATCAATGTACTCCCATTGGTTGGTGATTGATTGCCCAATAGCAGTCCAAATCACCTGTTTAAGCTCTGCTGTAACCTTCTCGAAATTTAGCTCTTTTTCTAGCTGTGCAATTGTCTTCTTCAGAGCTTTTACTTCTCTCTCCCTCTCAGCCACATTTTGCTTAGACTTATTATATTTCTCATTTATCTTTGCTAAGCTTTCCTTGGCTTGATTGAGTTCTGACATCTGAGCTTCTAGCACCTGA
>APFE031338046.1:11499-27281 GCA_000404065.3 Pinus taeda
TTCTTCTGAGAAAGGGTTGAGCCTCTGCCTCTTATCTAGTCCTTCTGTGAGGGGGGTCTCCCTCTCTCTTTTTCTGCTAGTGTCCTCCCTTTGAGGGGTTTGGAGGACAGAAGAGGCTACCCTAGAATCCTATCTAGGAGGCGCCATATTGGTTGCTCTTTCTTGGGTGGCTGCTTGGCCTTCTGCTCTTTGCTTTTCTTGATCCTGATGATCAGTTTCTTGCTGGTGTTGCTGTTGTTGCCCTTGCTGGCCCTGTTGGCCCTCTGTTTCTTCCATTTCTTTGTCTTTACCTTTGTTCTGCCCCTGATCTGAAGTTTGTGCTGCCCCTTGTTGTGTTGCAGAAGATGAGGAAGCTGGCGCTGTTGTGTGAGAACTTGGTAGGGCAGGCACCTGAGAAGGACATTCCAAGTCAACCATTTTTAACAAGTGTCTTCTAGCCCTCTCTACTAGCTCTTCCTGAGATATAGGCTCTATTAAGGTATTTTTCTTCCACTTTGGCTGGTTGGCATGTCTTGATATATGGAGCTAGCTTTCATGCTCATAGCTAGAGAGTTTATATCTTAATCTTCTCGAAGATATAAAGCCATTGGGGTCATAGGGCTTCCAGGGGAAACTGAGTGTTAGGCCAAGGCCTTCCAACATCCTATCTGCCTGCTTCCATCCTTCTCTTTTGTTTAAAACCAAATGACCAAGCTGGTTTTTAACTTTGAGTTGTGCCTTCTTGCCCTTTCCTGCAAAATGGATCTGATCGGCATTGCCGAATTGTCTGAAATACTCCAGGGCAAAGAGCCTCATGGGCACAAATTTGGGTAGCCTGAATGGGCGCAACTCACACCCATATATCCTAATCACAGTGTGATGCTGGTAGAAATACCAGTCTCCTATGCTGTATGCACTGGACAACTGTAGAATTCTCTGCATTTCATCATAGAGTCTTGGGGGAGGTTCTGTCATAAGCAGAGACATGGCCGGATGAATGAACAAATCAATGAACTCACAATATGTATAGGGTGAGTAAAAACGGATATGGAAGATTGAGCTCCAGTATACAACTGATCTCGGGTTTCTTGCTGCATCAGTTCTCTTGATTTCAAAAGAGAATTTTTCATGTTGGTGATACAGAATAAGATGATAAATATATGAGGTGTATCTGAACACCCTCTCTCTGGATAAGTGCAGGAATTGCTCATGTATTTTGTCAAAGATGTATGTGGCATAGTCATAGCAGATAGGGGCCTTACCAGGAGCAAACATTGTCATCATGACTAGCACAGTTTCCTCTATAAACTCCATTGATTTATACCCCAGAACTGAGCTTACCATATGGGCCAGGTCTAGTCCAAGTTGATTTAGGTATCCATCAAAGATGGGAGGATGCAACACTGTGTCAGACTTGCTAATAAACAGTTGGTTTAATTTCAGGATCTCTGCCTCTGTGAGTATCTTGGTCCCTTGGTTGATTAAGTCCAGCAGGGACAAAGGAACCAGTTTCTTGTGAGTTTTGAATTGAACCATATCCCTGATGGCCTGAGGGGTGGTATAGAATACAACTTCACCCTGGGGATTCATTACAGCCCTCTGTATTGGATCATAACAACTGGCACATAAGTAGATGAGGTCAGAGAATTGTGTGACTTGGGGCATTTTAAAAGTTGGGAGGGAAGACTCCCAAATGCCTAGGATGTCTGTTCCATCTTTGTGCCTAGCCCTGAACTCATTTAGCAGGTGAATATGAAATGTGCATCCTGATCGGCAGTCTTCCGAGATCTGGTAATCCAGGTCTGCCAAATCTTGCCAGTCTAGCTCTCTCTGAGGAGCATTTAGAGGAGTGACATTAAGGACTGCAGGGGTATCCATGTTTGATCCAAGTAATTCTTGAAATGCCGGGTCTGCTACTTGAAACAGTGAAATTGAGGGGGACTGAAATTAACAGGGTTGGTGCACAGTCAAGGATAACAATGCTGGGCTTTTGAGAAGGCCTTTCTGCAGTGGGACAAACCTCCTTTGACAGTTTGGGAGTAATGCAGGAAATCCACGATTGCGTGAACAGAGCAGGGTTTTTAGCAGAATTTGCAGTCTAAATGAGGTCTCCGCCGCTGTGTTTTAACTCTAAACGGTCAAATAAGGGTAGGATACAGTTGGTTTATCGGTGGAATTTCAATCTTATGGCCTTTTGTGGCGGATTTTACAAGAATTTTAAGAAAAAACCAGTTCGCAGGAGGACGAAGACTCAAATACCTGTTAAACAATGGCCTGGACTGAAGAAATAGCTGGGTTAGCGCGCTGGATTCTTTGAAAATGGTCGCAGGCTGGGTGGTTGAACGGTCGTCGTGAATTACATGCAGACAGCGGAGAAGTGTTTTTCTGAAAAATATGACAAAATTGCGAAAAAACGGAGAAAATATGGCTTTTTAGTTTTATTGGCGCGCTTTTTGGATGACGTCAGCATGACGTCATCACGGGGGACCGGGTTGGATGACGTCAGCAGGACGTCATCGGGTGACGTGGCGGTCAACGACCGGTCCACGGGGGCGATGAAGTGGCGACCACGTGGGCGAATGACGGACGAGGTGGGCAGACGTGGTGGTGACTTGCGTGACAGCCGGACGGGGACATGGACGGGACAGAGGTCACCATATCGGGACCCTTCCTGTACGGCGAAGAAACTGTCAGACGGGCTCCGATGGAACTTGGGCGCGCCATCTGTCCCCGCGTGACGTAAGCGTCTGACAGATATCGGAAGGTATCTGTCAGACGTGTAGGGTCCTCCGATATTGATGTGGGCCGTCGATCTGGAGGCGTGCGATCCAACGGCTGTCGGGCGCTCAACTTGCACGGGCTATAACTGCTGCTTTTATTAACTTTCGGACGTCGGTATTTCCTGAAATCAACGCCAACCGTAGATCTGGGACAGGCGCCATCTGACGGTCATCGGACGGGTGATTTGCAAGGGAGATAGCGGCCAGCGGGCGGGTTCAAAAAACAATATTTTTCGGCAATTCGCGACCGGCGGGACCCTCCATGTGCCAATTGATTTTGGAAGGATTTTCAATAGTTCTTCTTACCAAAATAACACGGTCCGCCAATCCTTAGGAAAACATGAAATTTGCAGGTTTTATACAAAGTTTAGGTATAAATCTTTATGAAGGCAAAAACTATAGGGAAAGGGGTCCAATGGGTTTTTATACAGCATGAAAGGGTAAATTAGCTCCCGACCTTAGGGTAAGGCGGGGGAAGGATGATTTCATAATGTTTCCACCCTTGGGTGATTTTTATGGGATTAAAAGGTTTTTCAAGGGTTTTTAAGGTCAAAATGGAACTTTTGGGTAGGGAAACCGGTTGAGATGGAGCAAAAGGTGGAACATGGGTTCTTGACCTTAACCAGGTGCTAATTCAATTCCCAGGGAGCGAACATTATGGCTATAGTGCCAAGGAGGGGATATTTATACGTTGTGGGGTTTATACACCATGGCGTTTATAATAATAGGGATAATGGGGTATAGGGAGCTAAGTAGTAGAGTTAGTTGTTAACATGGAGGGAACATATGAATGAGGGCTAGTTCAACCAAGTTTTCTTTGAAATAACTTGAAATCAAGAGTAGATCAAAATGAAAAGATTTTTGCACAAGAAATGTGGCTTTTAAGGCCATAAGAATATAACAAAGATATAAACTTTTGCGCTCTGTACAGCTTGGGAAAGGGAGTTAGTAATGAGTGATATACAAATGAAAACAAGGGAGTTAGTCATGCTGCAGTGTGTTGCCTTTCTTGTAGATGTTTCATCACCTTTGGTCTTGAAAGAGACAGCACTTCTGCAACCCCATCTACCTACCCAACTAGTTCTCCTAACATTTTTTGTTCCTTCCTGGAGGGTGCATTTGGACTTGCAAACCCTTTGAATGCCTTTTTCTTTTCACTGGCTTTTTGCTTTCATTTCCTATCTAATACAACCCTTATTCCTTCCAAGGTCCCAGATTAAGCAGTTGGGAACCTTAGCTTCTCTGCCTAGCTACTGATCTGCCAAGATTAAACCGTTTGGACAGATGTCATTCTCTATTCTACAACATAAATTGAAAACATAGCATGATCCAGATTAGACTTTTGGGTCATCTATAAACTTTGTGAAAATGCAGGCCCATGTAGACCTTCTTTTCTTTGTAAAATATGAAACCTTTGTGACAGCAAAATGGAGCATATTTGGCACTTACATTTGCCAATCATGAAATATGAAACCTATTGGTATAGGTATCCAACAGCTGTATCAGATGACACCGTCTTAGATGTTGATGGTTGTTTAGACATATTGAGTCTATCCAAAAGATTTCCTAGCGATTCAACAGGAACTTGCGATGAAGGGTGATTAAAAGAAATAACTTCTATAGCAGAAGGATATAGGTGGATCCCAGTTCCAAAATGAAATGGGGTACTAGATGGAAGATCCTTTAAAATCTATTCTATAACAATCAATCCAAGTGGAAGAGGCAGATTGTCAGGTCCATAAAATATTTCCGGTGCCGAAGAAGGGATAGTTTATGCAACAACAGATACTGGAGGGGCGACACCTTCCGAATTAGCCCTAGATGGAGCTGGTTCAGGAATATAAGTGTTTACCATTACACTAGGATCAGTTCTAATGTCCTCTTGTAACTACGAAACTTCTTCTGTAAAGGCAGGGGTACCAGAAATAATTGGAGTAACTGGAGTCTCTGATGATGTTGAAACACAAGTTTCAAATAAACCAGGAGATTTCAACCCAGTTAAACGAGACCGTTTTGCTTGGAATGGCTTTGCTTTTGGAGTCAAAGATGGTTGACTCATTAGTCTCCGTGAACGACGAGGTTTTGATTGAATTTCTTCCATGATTGCGGATTATTTGATCAACTCAAAATTAAAAGGGGAAAATGTTATTCCGAGTTAAATGAATTTTATGACACTTTGACGCAAATTAATTTTTAAATTTTTAAGAGTCGAGAAAAAGCTAAAGGTGACTCTAGTCGCCTTCGATTTTTAATGAGCCTGAAGTGACAAGTGCTCATGTGGACCTTTTCTTTTAGGGAGTTGAAAAGGAATGAAAGTGACTACTCTGTAAGTCTAGACAGAGGGATTAACAAACCAATCGCAGAACTACAATATACACCTTGGTGGTAAATTAAAGAGAAATTACCAAGGACTTTACGTACAACAGTCAATCTTCCTGAATGCTGTGTTCAATGCATTGCGATCGATAGGGCGACAGACACGACTTCCTAAGGATAAAGGATATCAGCCTATTGTGGTCTCCCAATATATACTTGATGGTACAGGGAGCAAAAGTCCGTACTGACACTTGTCATATCAAAGAGGAGGAATCACCCAACCTTCGATGAAAATGATAGTTACCAGGGTTTACGACGCCAGAATACATCTCTAGCCTAGACTTCTAGATGTTGCGCATTAG
Organism: Pinus taeda; assembly: GCA_000404065.3. NCBI lineage: Eukaryota > Viridiplantae > Streptophyta > Pinopsida > Pinales > Pinaceae > Pinus > Pinus taeda. The sequence continues at coordinate 16,937 of APFE031338046.1, forward strand.
GTTCCAAAGCGTTTTTATATTCATTGAAGTTTATTTTAGAGTTGATCTTTCTTAAGAAGTTTGCCTTTCAAGGTTCACTACGTGATGTAGATGTAAAATTCCTAAATATGCAATCTAAAATGATAAACAGTCATTTGTTTTTCTTTTAGCAATGAAAATCCTAGCTACTAAGGAAAGAAGAGGATGATTCTTTCAATGGAGAGCACAGAGCACACACTAAATGCACTTTTTTTAAATCATTTTCTGCATGCAGTCTAAATGCAAATGCACATGCATGTATTTGTTTTTCTACTTCCTTAATGTGTGAATGCCAAAAACGAAACTAAGTACAAATCTGAACTATTTTCTTCAAAGTGACACTTTAACGATTTCTTTTCAAAACGAAAGGAAGACTAAGAAGACACTTTCGACTTCGAATGGAAAATTGTTTTCGACACTTAAAATATTGACAATTCAAATCAAATACAATGGAAAAAGTACAATCGAATATCTAAAATAGGAAGACTTTACGACACTCTTTTTCTTGACTCAAAATGACAGCTACAAAACTTTCGAATCAAAAGATGACAATTCAATTAAGCTACTTTTTGCAAAGAAGGACTGTAAATGATGAAAAACACATAAAAAACATCCACAATTCCTTATCAATGGAGGTTGAATAATGTAAAGGAATAAGGCTTCAACAATGATATACTGATCATAAGCAACAAAAATGCTGAATAGAGTTGAAAACAATGAAGAAAAAACCAAATTTGAGAGAGGGAAACAATCTCATTCAATCATCGCACCTGTCCTTAAGGGAAACAGGGATGCATCTCACCTGCAGCACATGGGAGGTGTGATGCATCTAGACTACTAATAAGAGATAGTGTGATGGTCCAGGGACGAGATTGAGCTTGGTTTTCACTCACAATTTGTAGCTAAGTTTAGTGATTTAGGCTGAGCTTATGATGGACAGTAAACACAAAGTATAAGGGTATGATCTTATGAGGTTATTGAGCTACCACTAGGGCACTTAGGATGTTTGCAAGTTATATGTTTAGTTCATAAACCAACCCAAAGATTGACTAAAGCAGCATTGATCTACTTTGTAGTTGCATAGAAAAAGCAGTTTGAAGGCTAGTTGGCTTAACCTCAGGCTCCGTCTGTAGTTTATAAAGAAAACAAAAGTAACAAACAAAAAAACTATTTGGTCCCCAGCAGAGTCACCATTTTGTTTCTAGGAAGATTAGTGTCTATTCATATCTGCTAGTACCACTAAGACGGGTAGCTATCTTAGAAACAAAAAATTTAAAGTAACTTGTGTTTTCCTTTATGGCAGATAGATAAGAGAGAAGCAGAGAGCACCAACCTTAATCTTTCACTTGGATCCTTGCTTGTTTCCTCTCTCCTTTGATAGAGCTTTCCACTCCTTTCTCACTTGTCCCGCTTCAAAGAACACCTATAGAGGAAAAGCAACAAGAAACCATCAAAGCATAGAGATCTATGATATCATAAACAATGTAGAATCAGAAGTACATTAACCATACAAATGCATACACAAATACAATATTCAGAGATACACAAGTATATGGAGGAAAACTCAAATAACTTTATTGATAGAAGTAGAAGAGAGGATTACAACCCAACTGTCTCATCCAACATCATCCTCCCAGCATGAAAGCCCTCTTTGCCTCATGAAAAGCTAGATCACCCAACAATACAATGTCTTAAAGAGAAACCAACAACACTTCCTTACAGATTACAAAATCCCAGCGTTTGGATCTCTAGGATGAGGGATCCATATATAGATATTTGCAGGGGGGTGAGTCAGCTTCTGGGATTTTTATTAGTGTCATTTCACTTATAGTTCTTGGTTCCACTTGGAGATTTCATGATCTCTCACTCATCCCTTGGTGAATTCAGAGAGGCAAGTGTCATATGAGCAGTTTCTAGAAGATTCTCTGGGTTTCCACTTAGCCAACTGTCTCTACCATTTGTCTACTCTCACCCATCGCACCCTACAGAAGGCCTTTTTAGTATGCATCATGCCGTCCGTGTGTAATAGGTGAGATGCATAGTACCTTGGCCGAGGAGCAGTTTGTATGGGTCAGTTTTGACCAATTCAGAGTAGTTTTTCAGGTGGAACTTCTGGGAAATGCTGTAATCAGCTGACCTTGATCCTTTAGGGTATGAAATAACACTTTTAGGGGTTTAAGAGCCCTTGGTTTATCAACATATATGATTGTTGTAGTGCCCAAATATGTCTATAACACTTACTTGTGTTCACTTAAGTAATATAGTTATACACATTCGCGCATCATCTAAGCATTAGAAGTGAAATTCATACCCAATATAAAAGATGCATAAACAGGAAATAAAGACGCAAAAATGATAGAAAATTCTCTTTATTAATACTTCTAGATGATTACAGACTCAACTCGCCCTGCGCACTCAGCTGCAAGGGTCCACACACTCAGCTGCAGACTACTAGGCCTCTGTGCACTAAGCTGCAGAGCCTCTACCTACACTATGACCCAAAACTTAGACTTACACTTCAAAGCTATCTCACATATATCATATCTTCATTATTCGATCTTAGATTAGATTCGATGCCTTTGACTACTTAGAGCTTCGCTCTAGTTATACAATCCCATGGTCCGCAGAACATGGGTAGATCTTCTACAACTGACATTACATTATCAAAATAAGGGTGGACAACCTATGACTCTTTAACAAGTACGTGCTCCGCACCCACAAAATGCAAAGTATTTACATTGGAATTACAACATTGGACCAAAATCTAGGCTCCAAGCCCCAAAATGGCACTTGGGGGATCCCATGCCCAACAGGCCCCCAACACAAACATCATGACTCACCCTTGAATTCCTTTGTAGGTGTGGAGATATTAGTGCGAAGACCTCCTAGATGTTTGGATTCCTGCAAGTCCGGTAGTGCACTGAGCGACTACCTGCTAGACTTCCTCCACGCACTGTTTGGTGATCGCTGCTGTTGAACTGCTTCCATGAATCCTCTCCTAAGTTGCTTGTAGTTGCATGAGCTTTGATTCAATGGAGGCTGTAATTGTATAAGCCTCGTCGATCCATGGTTGTAGGCATGCTTTTAAGACTACTTCCTTATGCTGAGCGACATCCACTTGTTCCTTGAGCACCATTGCTTGCTGCATCCTTGCAAGCCTTTGTGTAAGGGAAACTGTTTGCGTGGTCCCTTTTACCTCATTGTATTTCTATTGTAGCTCACGCTCCTTTGTCTCTATGTGCTCTATGTTCGGGTCCTCCTACAGGGTGGTTAGGAACTTGAATGACTGTTCGAACAACTTCATGCAGTCTGTCACTGCACTGTCAATCGCTACCATCATTGTTGTGACCATGGTGGTACGTTGTTCTCTGACCTCCGACGGAGTTGAAGGCTGATCCTTCAACTATAGTGTTGCGATCTACAAGTTCAGCTCCAGCTGAACCCTGGCCATCTCTTCTCTTGCGCTACGCACCCCTGAGGGTAACTTATGGACGCACACCTCCACCGGTTACTTTGCCTTAATGACCAACTCCAGGACCATTTGGCAGGATTCCTCCACAACCTGCATTATCTGCCTATTCTGCTCCACCACCTCATTGTGCTACAAGCTCAACTACTCATTGTTGATGCATTGCTTGCTTATCAACTATATAGCATGACTCTCCCTGGCCCGTAGTTCCACAGTGACTCCATCATGCAAAATATAGAGTGTCTCCTGAGGGAGCATGGCCATATTTAATGTGACCCCTTTCAAACTGCTAACCATGGCCCTATCACCCTCCTTCTCTGTAGTAAGTGCCCCATTTGGTAGCACTATCATGTTGGTCACCCTGACGTGCAACATTTCCTTGGCAGCTGAAGTGCCAGCTCTGAGGCTAGTGGACACGACATCAACTTGTGGAGTGCGAACCTGTAACTCTTGTATTTCTATCCGGAGAGCCCCCAATACCAACTATTGTTGTTCCTCAAACTACTGGAGGGTCTCTGCGGTGACATCTCTCACCATTTCACCAATATCATGTAAATCCCCCTCATTGAAGGTGATTGGGTTGAACAACGTCTTTGAGGCCTTTGTTTTCTTTCGTGGCCCTGCCTGCTCTTATGGTTGTGAATGTTTGAGTTGGGTGGACATCGTCTACGGGTCCACACCACCTTGTTTTGTGTCTGTCTCTGGCTCGGGCGAAGTTGACTTCTGTCCTTTGTGCTCTTCTTTGCTTGTTTTCTACTGCTGTTTCGCCAACGTTGCAACGTCGTGCACTGCCTAGGCTTAAGTCACTGCTTCTTCTTTCCTGCACTTTTCTGCCAGCTGTGCCATCCGAAGTTTTGTCTCTTCCTTCTTGTGCTGTGTGACAAACTTCTCTATTTCCATCGCAGAGCCAATTGGAGTGCACCGGCGGCCAAGACTCAAGGATTGCGAATATCACATAGTCAGTCGTCAAATATGGTAAATCATGCCACGTCTTCATAGGGTCCTTCTGCGCCCTGATGAAGACATGGTGGAAATCTTCTTTGAACTCTGCAAAGCTTTGCAAACTATTGTAGACTGTGGGCGATAATCGTAGCTTGTGATTGATCCCCATCTTGATATTCATCTCCATGAGCACCCAAAATATCTTGCTCTCCTTGATACACTGTACGTCCTTGGTCACCCACACCGAAGAGTACTTCACTGCCTCTAGAAGGTTCGGCATGACTGAAGGGACTGGCTATCTTTGGGCAGCTCCCATGCCACTAGTACTATTAACAATAGGAGCCATGCATAGTGAAATGTTTTGCCCTACTCTTGTGCCTCACGCCAGTTCGCAAGGAACTCACCACATAGGTAGTTCGCCTAGTTGAACTAGACCCTTTCTTTGCACTGCGCCGCTAGTGAAACTACTGGTGTGGGCATCTCATCCATGCGACACTTCCACATCACCTTTCCTGCTGTTAGCTTCCTGCTGCAGCAGGTTATTCATATTTCATGATTGACATTTTTACAGGCCAAATATGTCATACTTTGCATACTGCAATGCTCCATATTTGCTTAACGGTCTCCAAGCGAAGAAGGCTACTCCAAGTTCATTCAATTGCCTTCCAAATTTTGAAAAGTTATCCTGGTATCACCAATTTTCAGTTAAAGGGAGGTCCAAACAGCTTAATCTTGGTCTCCCTAGGTTTAAATTTCCTGTTTTAGAATATAGAGAATGTAAATCTGTCCAAACAGCTTAATCTTGGCAGAGATTCCTTAGATAGGTAGAGAGCAGAGAGCCAACAGCTTAATCTAGGCCCTGGAAGAAATAAGGGTAGTATGGTAGATAGGAAAGCATCAAAGAAAATGGAAGATGGGTTTGCAAGTCTAAGTGCACCCAAATCAAAAGAAGAAAAAATGCTAGGTAAGTAGGCTGGGTAGGTAGTTCTGAGGTTGCTGAATCCTAATTGCTGATCAGTTCCAGATTTTTAGGTGTCATCTCACTCAGGACACAATCAACAGGTAGTTCTATGCGAGAAGCTCAAAAGAGGTATAACTAACTCCCCTTCTCCACTTTCCCCAATCCTTAACTAACTTCCCCAAAAGAGGTCAAGATCTGCTTGATACCTCTTAATTTTCATCATTTTCATAACAGTAACTCGAGTAAAGACCTCCGTTACTCAAAGCTGTTCCATACTTTCTCTAAAGAATGGTTCTACCCCCTTGTAACATCCTAAGGTCTCCTGAACTTAGCGCTTTCTTACCATCTCCATATTAACCACTAACATTATTATGTAGCTCCCTATTTCTCCCGTCCCCCCTATTAATATTAAATAAATATTCCCCTATGTATTATCCCTCCCCCTGGTTGAAAAATAACCATAAGTACCCCCGAGAATTGCTCAGTTTACCTGAAACTTAGCAAGAACCCTCAACCTTCAAACCATCTCCCAGATACAATGGATTCCTTCCAGAGTATAAAATCCCTCTGAGGTAATCGGACCCCTTCCGAAACCTCAAATGCTTTTCACACCCACTTACTTACTCTTTCCGCCCAAAACTTACACTCTGCAGACCCTTAAAAGCCAGACCGCATCACAAGATTGTATTTTCCTCTCCATGCAAGTTATGACCCATCCATCACCACCCGACGCGATATCGCGATATCGGCGGTCGGCGGTCGCAAGTGCCAAATGTCCAACTCGAACACCCTCCGTTCCCCGCCGATGTGATATCGCGATCGCATCTTAGCTAGTTCATTGCATCACCTTCAGTATCAGCACCTCACCATGTCATTCTGTACCAGGGACCCACCACAGCTGACGTCATCCACCGTACAGCCGACGCCATGCCGATGTCAGCAGCTAGAAAGCTGAAACTTCGCGCAGGAAGAAAAATTGCACTTCGGAGCTCCAGAACAAGAAACAGAGGCAATCGCTACGGGAAATAGGCCGTTTCGGGGAATCTTCAGGGAATCTTTTGATTCCTTAGCCCGTTGTGCACCGAAAAAGCCCGAAAATCGCCCGATCGTGCCAAAGTGATCCGGTTTAAAGACAGCAGCAGATCAATGACATAGTTTAAAGTGTATCAGATCAAATCATCAGGTATCAAGCGTGTCAAAGAGTATCAGTAGACGGCGGAAGCCATCAATGTAGTGGAAAAGAGTATCAGTGAAAATCTTGAGCAGCGGCCCGAAGCAGGAGAACATCTAATACCTTCCAACAGATTCAAAGAAAGAGGGCGAAGCCACTCGAAGCCCTCAAATCATAATTATTGCACATTTAGCTCACAGCAGAGCATAACTATAGTTCCCAAAGCACAATCTTTCCAGCAGCACCGCATCTAGCCTCCAAGGGCCACACTGTCATCTTTTCTGATTCAGCTGCCCTTAGCGCAGCCAAAAAGATTTACTTGCATTTAATTCCAACAACACTTAAATTTTTGAAGAGTTTTCTAGCAGACTTGTTTAGGTCAGTTGTAATGAATGTCTTTCCGATATTTTGCTTATAAATACCACCCTGAACAATGTTGTGAGGGGTTGGTTGGTTGGTAGTAGTTGGTTAGTTTCCTTCCCAGCATTTTCTTTGAGCAGAGACCCGCACTGTAACTGTCATATTTTCCATAATCAAAGATTGCTAAAAGCATGGATTGCGAAACTACTTGATGTTTTCTCTTGGCCAAGGAATGATTACGAATTCCTGTGCTTCTACATGATTCAATAAGTGTTTCTCTCCTTTGTTAACTTTTATATTTTTTACCACCGTTCCGCCTTCCAAATTGCAGGAAAAAAGAATAGTTTAAGATTTGTTTCATTACACCTTAAGTTCAATTTCTGCAAAAATAACTATGAGCATGTATACTTAAATGATCTTGTTTACACTGTTTCTTTCACATATGAATGCATGTTTAGGAATTCTTAACTGCTCCTGGATCCCATTCATCCATTTCTCCTCTTTTCAACATGATGAAATGATTCTCTTTTGCCTTTCATCCCTGATTTTTCATTCCGTACTTTCAGTAGATTGATAATTGTATCCTGTGTGGCTATCCTGCTCCATAATCCCCTTGTGACCAAGAAAATGCCATAGTAAGCCTCAATCCGTGACTCCATGCCCAATGGTTCGAAACTTATTACACCTTACCTTGCCTCTTTGTTCGAGAATCCTACCTCCCATCCAATCACAAACAAAACTCCCTTGAAGCCAGAAAGCTAGCCTAAAATCATCAACAAAGGTTGAATCATAAAGAGAGAGTCCTCTCTGATTGCAGGTGGGCTAGAACCTGCAATCCAAAGATTGGTTTGTGGTTACCTCAGTCGTATCCCTATAAGGAGCCTAGGGACAACCTGAGTGATAACATAATGGCTTCTCCACTGGGGACTTTCCTCATATAAATTAATTAAACCAGTCTGTAGCTCTACAGAGAAAGAAACCGACTTGTGAAAGGCTCGGTCGACCTGTGTGGTTGCGTTTTTTTTATAGAAAATTTCCCCAAAAATATATTAGAAGCTGGCTCCTAAGAAACAAATGCGTAATACACGATCAAATATTGACCCAAACGACCCACCTGTCGTTGAAAATCTGAATTTAATTCCTAATATCGTCAAAAAGCAAAAACAAAAAGATTACCAAACTGCTGCTAGTCCTAAAACAATTCAGCCAATTGGTGTACCAATCCCTGTCAAAGTTTTATTCCGGTTGACCCCGAGTTCCCCTGGCTCATCACCCTCTTCTCCAAGTAGCTCCGCTACACCTCTATCCCATATCCCTACTACCTCTACTACTCCTTCGTCCCCTGTTATTCCTGTAATCCCCGTCGTTTTAGGTGTTCCGCTCATCCCCATCATCATGGCTAGGTATGCGCCATTACAATTACCTGCTAATCCCGGGGCTATGCCTCAGGAATACCAATCGAAAATCACTTATTTTGATGGCACAATCTCCTGCACCGCCCTACAACATACAAAGAAAATGCAGGATTATTTCGAGAGTTACGAGATAGATGATGAGAGTGTAAGAATGAAGATCTTTGTCCAAAGTTTGATCGATGAAGTCAGAACCTGGTTTAGGGCACTACCACCTAATTCTATACTAAACCTGGAAGCCTTATACCAGACATTCATTAACAGATGGGAGAAAAAGAAAGACCCCCTGCACATACTATCCGTGTATGATACTATCAAGAGAGGACCTGGGGAAGCTGTTCTGGATTACTGCGCTAGATTTAACAATGTTTACAATGCAATACCACCAAATTTAAGACCTCCACCCGACCTTGCATTATACAAATTCCCGGATGGCTTCGATACCGAGATGACGTATCAATTAAGGGAAAGAGCCCCTCAAAGCCTCGAAGAAATGCAAGACACTGCAGTGAGCGTGGAAGCAAATCTAATCGCTAAAAGAAACAGAACCAGAACTGAGAGAAGAACCACCTTCAAAGAAGAACCCTCCTCTTTCGAGCAGAAGCTAGATGCGGTCGTTAGTAGCATGCACAGGCTGGGAGACAGATTAGACAATGTTGAGAGGAAAACTTCATGGGAAGGACAATAGCCCAATGCCACAAGGAACCCAAACTTCAGAAAAACCCAAAACTTGAACGTAGGGAGGGTCAGTCCGGACCACGACATTAGGCCTCCTTTTCAAGAAAACTATGCGGAGGCATCTACATCCGCTGAGCCCACAGACGGGACCCTAATGAACCTGGTTGATTCAGAAAACCAACAGCAAACCTTCCTCACGGAAGAAAACTGACCATACCTTGATACAAAACAATTCCGCACCAAATTGTAGGAATTTACAGGGTAAGTTCCTCAGACAGAACACCAAAAGGACACCACTCACAAATAGATCACAGATCAATACACCAGTATTTTGACGTGGTTAAAGCCCTCAGAGAGGGAAACAGTCCACGACCTGCGCCAACGTGGCTACTACAGACAATTTATTAATAAAAGAATGAAAATTTACATAAGCTTCTCTCATGCACGGTGAACCTACAGATGACCCTCCATGCCCTTTAAATAGAATTCATGGACCAATCAGGTGTCAAGCCACGGATCAAGTGTCGGTAATACCGAGGAGAGAATGAACCGTCGGATCACTACATATCGTGACCGTCGGATCACTACATATCGTGACCGTCGGATTGTTGTAAGTTACAAAATGTACAACGGTAAAGAAACACACTTTACCTAACTCTATACCTAACTCTATACTAGACCAAGTTGAACTTAACTATTTCCTATGTGTCGGAATATCCTAACATCCCCTTAAGAACAACTTGGGATAGGATTGAAGGATTTACAAATATGACACAATAGGAGAAGGAAGGAGGCACTAGAGCCTATCCCCCCTTAGTGACAACTTCCTGAACTCCAAGCATATATCGAACTTTAGTGAACTTCGCCTCTATGAGAGCCTTTGTGAAGATGTCTGCAACCTGATCAACTGTTGAACAATATTGCACTTCAAGAACATGGTCATGAATGAGCTTTCTGATGAATTGCATGTGAATTTCAATGTGTTTGCTGCGCTGATGCTGAATTGGATCTTTGCAAAGCTGAATGGCACTTTGATTATCACACCAAAGTGTAGTCGGATGCTGCTGCTCAAAGCCAAATTCTGATAGAATCTGACGAAGCCACAAGGCTTCCTTACTAGCTTCCACGGCACCACGATACTCTGCTTCTGCTGACGAAAGAGAAATGGCAGCCTGTTTCTTACAAGCCCATGTAATAGGTCCTGAACCAAGAGTGAAGACATAACCGGCAGTAGACTTCCGGTCATCAGGGTCACCAGCCCAATCAGAATCAGTGAAGCCAACTAATAGAGGAGTTGCTTTGGCACTGTAATGAATCCCAAACTGTATTGTACC
>APFE031338052.1:1272-19003 GCA_000404065.3 Pinus taeda
TGATATGCTTCGGCAAAGGAGACCAGGGCTGCACTTGAACAATTGAAGAACTGAAAATTTTGACAATTTTTAGAAAAATGAGGTGGCGACTTGTCTTCAAAACAGAGTTTTGAAGAGAAGTCCTTATTCAGCTATACAATGGTGAAAATTATTGAAGTGATGATCTATCAAAGACATCCCTCTGGCCTGCTGGTCTTCTAAGACTTTTCAAGGCTAAATTGACTCAAACCCTAGACCTAGACTTAAAAATTTAAAACATGATTGTAAATGACTTGTGAAGCTTTATGACTTAACCTGAACCAGCAGTGATATGCACGAGGGGAATGAGTGACACAAACCACTCCATCAGATTTATGGCATGCCTAACGAAATGCAACTGATGAAAAGTGGTGGGACACCTAAAACATGAAATGCAAAAAAGAGTTTTGATCTCTGATGGAGGGATAACGAGACCGACTCTAACAGGATGCTTCGGCATGTATAAATATGTATTGTAACATTGAAAGGAATATAATGAAAAATCAAGCTGGTAGTCCCGGTTTTGGGATCCAGTGGGAAATCTCTGTGTATACGTGTTTTATGTGTTATGCTCTCGCATTTTTATTTTTCCTGTGATTTAGAATTCGTATGCAGGTAATTTCTGTATGGGGTTAAAACCTACAGGGAAGTTGCAGAAATTCATGTTGGTGTTCTTCGATGATATTTTGATCTATAGCTAGACCTGGGAGGAGCACTTGCAGCACTTGGAGACAGTGTTGCATATTTTGGAGGAGCAACAATTTTATCCCAAGCTGTCTAAGTGTGAGTTCAATTTGACAAATATGGTATATTTGTGGCATATTATTGGGGAGGATGGCATGAGAGTACATGAGGAGAACTTTCGGGCCATCCGGGACTGGCCAATGCCCTAGAATGTGACAAAGTTAAGGGGTTTCATGGGTATCTGTACCTAGTATGGGAATTTCATGAAGGGCTTCTCTAAGTTAGCATCTCCCCTCACCAATTTGATGAAGAAGGGGGAATTTGAGTGAAAAAAGGGGTGCAGGAGGCTTTTGAGTGCCTCAAACAAGTTATGAGCAACTGGTCGGTGTTGACACTACATGATTTCACACAACCCTTTGTACTTGAGTGTGATGCATCCAGTGAGGGCGTAGGAGCAGTCGTGATGTGGGGGGGCACCTGATAGCTTTCGAGAGCCGAAAGGTACTACCCTATGAGAGGTTGTACTCCATCTACAACAAAGAGATTCTAGCTGTCATGCATGCTCTGGTCAAGTTCAAGCAGTACTTGGTGGGAAATAGGTTCAGGGTGAAGACAAACCACCACAACCTCAGATTCGTCTTGGAGGAGAAGAAACTACAAGAGAGAAAACAAAAGTGGGTGAGCAAGCTTCAGGTATATGACTTTGACATTGAGTATGTCAAAGGTAAACATAATGTGGTAGCTGATGCGTTGTCTAGGAGGATGAACACCATTTTGTTGATGAGGATTACATCAGATTGGAGGGCTAGTTGCTAGTGGAGTATTCCAAGGACTGATTTGCATATGAGGTCCTTAATGGTGCAGTGAGGGATGATTGGTATAGAGTGATGAACGAGGTGATTTACTTTTAGGAATGGATTTATGTAGTTCCCAAATATTAGTTGAGGGAGAAGATCATGTAGGCTGCCTATCTCTCACCGTTAGCAGGGCATCAAGGGTTTATGAAGACATATAAGGCTATCAAGGAGTACTTTGCATGGAGGGGCCTTAAGGATGATGTTCTGAGGCATGTTTGCTAGTGTGATACGTGCCAAAGGAACAAGGGTGAGAAGACACACCCTGTTGGGTTGCTACAACCTATTCCTATCCTTGAGGGGAAATGGGAAAGCATATCAATGGATTTTATTACTAGGTTTCCCACAGTCTAGGGAAAGGACTGCATATATGTGGTGGTAGACAGATTGATGAAGTTTTCCCACATCTTTGCTATTTCAGGATGATTTTCAGCCTCATAGGTGGTTGAAGTATTTTTTAGGGAGGTATTTCAGCTTCATGGTATTTTGAAGACCATTGTCAATGATCGGGACAACATGTTCATGGGGGGATTTTGGCAAGATTTGTTTTGATTGTTGGGCACAGATCTCACCTCGAGTACTAGTTACTACCCTCATACTGATGGGAAGATGGAGATAGTCAAAAAATGGCTGGAGGGGTACCTACGTAACTATTTGACAGGCCATCAATGTGCATGGATACAATGGTTTCATTTGGGCGAGTATTGCTACAACACGACGTACCACATGTCCATAGGTATGTCACCATTCAGAGATTTATGCAGTTATGATGCATTATCTTTCGTTGACATGATGTTTGGAGATAGCAAGGCCCCTAGGGACAAGGCTTGGATTCATGAGAGCGAAGATATCTTGTGGGTTCTCAAAGATAACCTACAGATTGCGTTGAACCAACAAAAGCTCTATGGAGACAAGATCCGACTAAAAAGGTAGTTTGAGGTTGGGGATTTAGTCTTCTTGAGACTTTAGCCATACAAAAATTTGATACTCAAGGAGAAGGTGGTCGAGAAGCTCAAGCCTCACTTTTATGGGCCATACAGGGTCACTAGGAGAGTTGGGGAGGTGGAATATGAGTTGGAGCTATCCCTGAGGAGCTGAGTTCATAACATTTTCCATGTGTATTTCCTGAAAAAGGCACTGGGTTAGCGAGTGACAACAACTACATAGCTACCACCCATGGATGATGAGGGGCACTTAGTTTTGCATCTAGAGGATATTTTGGACACCTGTGAGAGACACTTGTGGAATAGGGTCATTAACGAATTTTTGATCAGATGGAGGAATTTAACTGATGAGGATCCACTTGGGAGGGAGAGTAGATACTTCAACATTGTTCATTGCAGTTGCTTGAGGACAAGAAGCATTTTGGTGGGGAGGATTGTGATATTCTCACTTAGTAATATTGCTAAGGGGAAATATCAATTTTGACCATTCTATCTTATTTTGCATTTGTAATTAGGAAAAGTGGGTTATGGGGCCCAAATATTAGAGAAAGGGAAGAAAATCGAAGTGCTAGTGGAAGGTGGGGACCACTCATGGAAAAATATTGCCCCCCTCAAAAATATGCACTCCTTGGAGGGAAAGTCATGGGGAGTTCAATGGCTGGGCCCATATGGGAAATTTGGAGTCAAATTGACAAAAGAGGAGAAGGGACTCATTTTCGACATACTTAATCATATGAGCATTTAACTTGACTAGCACACTTGAGATGGATGCCAAGTCTGCATGTGCTATTGAGCACAAGAGATTTTAAGGCAAGAATCTCACCCCTTTCTTCAGTGGACTTCGACTAGGAGGGAATTCCATTAGTTTTAGATCGATCCATGGGCATTTCACCGTGTTCTTGGAGCAACTTCAATAGATACAATGTAGGCCTATGGAGTCCATTTCCTTTCCACATGTGGGACACACATAAGAGGTTGATTTGGGGCTGAGATTGTGGGAGTAGATCAAAAGGGAGTTTTTCTGAGTTTCTAAGAAATTTTAGGAGCATTTGGCATCCTTATTTACAGGTGGGTCGAAATACTTAGCAGTTGGAGGAGCTAGGGGAAATTTGGTCGAAATTCCAAGGTCAACATTTGGAAAATTCCTTCATGGTTTTTTGTGGGTTATTGGTGGAGAGCCCGGGGTTAATTTCACGGATTTTTTCGGAGAATTGGAGGAGGCCCTAACAACCATTGTTTGCAGCCAGCAGTGTAGTTTTCACTAGGACAACACAGATATTGTTGGGGACAACCACATTGCATGTTATAAAAGCTAATTTCATCACCTAGACATTGTTAGCTTGCCTTGGGAAAACCATGCATGCTTTCTAATCTTACCTTTGTACCCATCAATTATATCAATAAAATGGCTCAAGTCAGTGCTGTTTATGGAGATTTCTGGGTGTTTAATGTGCTGTAAATTTTGTGTGTGTGTGTTTTTCTATGTTTTCTTTGTTTATCATTGTAAATTTCGACTAGGAATATTACAGTGGTATAAGAGCTCATAGTCTTGGCTCAAACTGTGAGAACAATATCAATTTATGACACCAGAAGACCAACATAACATGACTTACTAGAGGCAGAGGTCAACAGTAGAGAGAGGCAGTTATAAATTACCCCAGATCCAATGATAGTTGAACCATAGGTGGAAAGGCCAAACATGGGGGATAATGATGGAGACAAAATGAGTAAAGAGAAGGAGTTTTCCCAACACCTTCTCAAGGTTGTTCATGATTTGTCTAAGGGTATTGAGGACTTGAGGAAGAAAAATATCAACAACAACAAGGGAAAAGGGATTCAAGGGGAATTCTAAATTGGTGAGGGCCCCGACACGTCGCATCACCACATGGTTCATGGTCCCAACACACCCCTCATTCCCAGTGCACCACCCAGGTCCACTATTCCCACATTTATAACATTCAACACTAGAGGGCTACAAGGGCAAGAGGAGATGCCAATGGGCGACTATTTTGTGGAGTTTTAGTCCTATCGACTTGAATTTAGAGAGGCCATTACCTTTAGGGAATTTTATCAATTGAAAGGTAACAATGAGGGAAAAGTGTAAGGTAGAGGAAGCTACACGAATGGTACCGATTTGTAGCACACCATGGGGAGATTGTTCCTCCCAAATTTTGATGGTTCATCCAAGAGCTTAGTGAAAACATGGGTTGAGAAGTTAGATGTCTACTTCCAACTCAACTAGATGATGGAGGGTGAGGAAATTAAGATTGCCACATTGAATTTAGAGGGAGAATCCCATGACTAGAGATTCCATGGGCTAACCATGATGGGGCATGTAGGGGTTACAACCTAAGAGGATTTCACAAGGAGGGTGTTGGAGCAGTTTGAGAGGAGAGACTTGGAGGAGCATTTTTGGGAGTTGACAAGGCTAAAATAGACAGGGAGTGCTGAGGCCTACATATATGAGTTTATGAGATTGTCAGTGGTGGTGCCTGACTTATTAAAGGTCAGGAGGGCTTTCATGTTCGTAGAGAGTTTAATAGAGCCAATGAGGGGATTGGTGAAGTCCAATAGGTCCGCCACCTTATAGGACATAATTGGGAGAGCGCGAGAATTGCATGATGCTATACCGAGGACCAGAACGCCAGTACCACCCAGACAGGGGTTCCAGCAAAGGGGGAGAGACACTAGGATCCACCACCAAGATCGAACTAGGGGTGAGGACAATTGGATGAGAAGACCTAGAGAGATATCTAGAGGAGGAATTTATGATTCACATATTAGGAACCATGGGTACCATGGCATAGATGCAAAATGGGCAAGGCCCACTACATTGATGTCTACTGCGATAATGACGAGGAGGACAATGTAGAGTTCGGGCTAGGTGGAGATGGCAATGTGGCACACATGGAGAGGGGACCACCACCACCACCACAACCAAGGGGATCCATTTTGCACATACAGGAGGGGTCCTTGTGTCCTTACGTGGGGTACCTAATTTTTTGATGTTGAGGATTAGAGGTAGAGTGCAGGGGCAGCATGCCTTAGTTTTTGTGGATAGTGGGTCCACCCACAAATTCATTGATGCACATATGGTATAGAGGAGAGGGATCATGACCGAGGAGTTTGAGGGGTTCTCAGTCCTTGTGCTGGGGAATAGGACCATGTATTGTACAAATTATGTTCCCACTATAACAGTGACTATGGGAAGCTATTCAGTCATGGATCATTTCTTTGTGGTGGATGTACCATACACCAATGTGGTGATGGGTGTCAATTGGCTCTATTCTCTTAGTAGGGTCACAACTGATTGGAGGAAATTAGAGATGGAGTTTATAGGGCTAGATGGAAACTTGGTTGTCCTTAGGGTCATGCACTCTTTCCCACCACAAACCATTTCAACACACATGATGGAGGCTAACTTGAGGGATGGTGACATTGAGTGGGCAGTGGAGTTGAGGATTTCTTAGGCTGGGGGTCAGTCGAGGCCACGACACCCTGACGTACAAGCCATCTTAGATAGGTACCTAGTTGTGTTTGGAGACATACCACTAGGGAAGCTACCTAACCGGGGGTTTGAACACATGATTAAGTTAAAGCCAGGGTTACATGCCGTGATTACCACCCCATACAAACATCCCAAGGCTTACAGGGATGAGATTGAGAGGGCCGTTCATAAGCTGTAGGAACTTGAGCATATTATGCCTAACTCCAACCCTTTTGCTTCATCAATTATCTTGGTGAAGAAGAAGGATGGGACCTTACGCATGTGCATAGACTACCAAGCCCTCAACAGGAAGACCCTCAAGGACTGCTACCCCATCCCACACATAGATGAGATGATGGACGAGATAAGAGGGGCTAAGTTCTTCCCCAAGATCGACCTGTGTTCAAAGTACCACCAGATCAGAGTGAGGGAGTAGGACGTGCCTTCAAGTGTCACTATGGGCATTTAGAGTTCTTGGTTATGCCCTTTGGGCTAACTAACACACCAACCACTTTCTAGTCCTACACGAACCACGTGTTTCATGGGAATTTGGAGAAATTCGCGTTGGTGTTCTTCGATGATATTTTGATCTATAGCTGGACTTGGGAGGACTACTTGCAGCACTTGGAGACATTGTCGCATATTTAGGAGGAGAAACAGTTTCACGATAAGTTGTCCAAGTGTGATTTTAGGTCAAAAAAGATGCTCTATTTGGGGTATATTATTCTGGAAGATGGCTTGAGAGTGCACGAGGAGAAGATCAGGGCCATTTGGGGATGGATAGTGACCCAAAATGTGAAATATTTGAGGGGTTTCGTGGGTCTTTGTATCTACGACATGAATTTTGTGAAGGGCTTCTCTCAGTTAGCAGCTCCCCTCACCAATTTGATGAAGAAGAGGGTGATTGAATGGATAGATGGGGCATAGGAGGCTTTAAAGTGCCACAAATAGGCTATGAACAACTGCCTGGTGTTGGCACTCCTAATTTTCGAACAACACTTTGTATTTGAGTGTGATGCATCTGAGGATGGCGTAGGAGCAGTGTTGATGCAAGGGGGGCACCCGATAGATTTTGAGAGTTGAAACCTACTACCCCACGAGAGGTCGTGCTCCATATATGAAAAAGAGATGCTATCCATCATGCATATACTATCAAAGTTCATGCAGTACTTGGTGGGAAACAGGTTGCGGGTGAAGATAAACTACAACAACCTCAGATTCTTCTGATTGCAGAAGAAACTATAGGAGAGGAAACATAAGTGCGTGAGAAAGATTTAGGCATACGACTTTGACATTGAGTATGTCAGGGGTAAAAAAATGTGGTATATGATGCATTGTCGAAGAGGTCGACCACCATTTCAATGATGGGCATTGTGCCAAATTGGAGAGCACAGTTGCTAGTGGAGTATTCCAAGGATCGATTTGCATGTGAGGTCCTTGATGGTGCAGCAACGGATGATTGGTACAAGGTGATGAACGAGGTGATTTACGTTTGGGATTGGATTTATTTAGTGCCCAACATCCAGTTGAGGGAGAAGATTTCACATGATTCCCATAACTCACCGTTAGCACGACATCAGGAGTTTACTAGGACTTACGAGGCTATCAAGTAGTGCTTTGCATGGAGGGGCCTTTAGGATAATGTTCTAAGGCATGTCCAGGAAGGAACAATGGTGAGCAAACACACCTTGCTGGGTTGCTACAACCTCTTCCTATTGGTGAGGGGAAATGGGAAAGCATATCGATGGATTTTATTACTTGGTTGCCCACAGTCCATGGCAAGGACTACATATACATGATGACAGACAGATTGATGAAGTTTTCTCGCTTCTCCGCTATTTCAAGTTTGTCTTTAGCCTCACAGGTGGCTGAGCTATTTTTCAGGGAGGTATTTTGGCTTCATGGTCTTTCGATGACCATTGTTAGTGATCGAGACAATAGGTTCATGCGGGGATTTTGGCAATAGTTGTTTCGACTGGTGGTCACAAAGCTCACCCCGAGTACTAGTTACCATCCTCAGACTGATGGGTAGATGGAGGTAGTCAACAAATGGCTGGAGGGCTACCCACCTAAGTATGTGACGAGCCATCAATGTGCATGGATACAATCGTTGGATTTGGGTGAGTACTGCTACAACACAATGTACCACATGTACTTAGGTATGTGCCCATTCAAATATTTATACAATTATGACGAGTTATCTTTTGCTGACGTGATGTTTGGAGACAACAAGGAATCTAGGGCCAAGGATTGGATTCAAGAGAGACAAGATATCTTGCGGTCTCTCAAAGATAACCTACAGACTGCGTAGAACCAACAAAAAATCTATGCAAATAAGGGCCAAGTAGAGAGGCACTTTAAGTTTGGGAATTTGGTCTTCTTGAGACTTCATCCATACAAATAGTCAACACTCAATCGAAATGGTGCCAAGAAGCTCAAGCCCCATCTTTATGGGTCGTACAGGGTCACTAAGAGAGTTGTGGAGGTGGAATATGACTTGGAGCTACCCCTGGGAAGCTGTGTTCATAAAATTTTCCATGTGTCTTGCCTGAAAAAGGAACTGGGTCAGCGGGTGACAGTAGCTATAGAGCTACCACCCATGGATGATGAGGGGCACTCGGTTCTAAAGCCAGAGGCTATTCTGGACACTTGTGAGACACACTTGTGGAATAAGTTCATCAAACAATTTTTGATCAAATAAAGGAATTTACCTAATGAGGATGCCACTTAGGAGCAAGAGAAGCTACTTTGGGATCCTTCATTGCAGTTTCTTGAGGACAAGAAACAATTTGGCGGGGAGGACTATGATATTCCCACTTAGCAGTATTGCTAAGGGGAAATATCAATTTTGAACATTTTATGTTATTTTTCATTTGTACTTAGGAAAAATAAGTTATGGGGCCCCACTTTAATTTTGAAGCTAAGGAAAGGCCCAAACATTAGAGAAAGGGAAGAAAATCAAAGTGCTAGTGGAAGGTGGGGATCACTCATGGAGAAATACAACCCCCCCTAGGAAATATGCACTCCTTGAAGGGAAAATGATGGGGAGTTCAATGGATGGACCCATAAGGGAAATTGGGAGGCAAATTGAGAAAAGAGGAGAAGGCATTCATTTTTGGCATTCTTGATCATTTGAGCATTTACCTTGACTAGCACACTTGAGGTCGAGGCCAAGTCTACATGTGCTATTGAGCACAAGGGATTTTTAGGCTTAATCTCACCCCTTGATTTGAAGGACTTCGAGTGCTAGCCCTAGGAGGGAATTCCATTAGTTTCAGATCGATTTAGGGGCATTTCAACATTTTATTGGAGCATCTTCAGTAGAGATAACATAGGCTTGCACAATCCATTTCCTTGCCACACATGAGATACGTAGAGGAGGTCTATTTTGGGGCTGAGATTGTGGGAGAAGCCTAAAAGGGACATTGCTGAGTTTCTCAGCCATTTTGGGAGCATTTGGAATCCTTATTTACAGGTGGGTCCAAATACCTAGCGGTTGGAGGAGCTAGGGGGAATTGGGCCAAATTCCATGGTCAACATTTGGCCAATTTCTTCATGGGTTTTTGTGGGTTATTGGTGGAGGGTCTAGGGTTAACTTCCCAGAATGTTTTGAGCACTATAGGAGGCCCTAACAACCATTGTTTGCAACTAGCATTGCAATTTTCAATGGGATAGTGCAAAGATTGTTGGGGACAACCACATTGCATGTTAGAGTAGCTGATTTGATCACTTAGACATTGTTAGCTTGCCTTAGGCAAGCCCAGGTGCATTCTTTCTGATCTTACCTTTGTAGCCATCAATTATATCAATAAATTGGCTTAGATCAATGCAATTTATGGAGCTATCTGGGTGTTTAATGTGTGGTAAATTTTTGTGTTTGTGTTTTGCTATGTTTTCTTTGTTTATCATTGTAAATTTCCACTAGGAATATTAGAGTGGTATTATAGCTCATAGTCTTGGCTCAACTTGTGGGAGAATCATTAGTCTATGATACCAGAAGACCAATTGAGTGTGACTTACCGAAGGCAGTTAAAAATTACCCCAGATCCATTTATAGTTTAACCAGAGGTTGAAAGACCAAACATGGGGGATAATGAGGGAGACAAAAGGAGTAAAGAGGAGAAGTTTTCCCAACACCTTCTCAAGGTCATTCAAGAATTGTATAAGGGTATTGAGAAGCTGAGGCAACAAACTGAAAACAACAAAAAGGGAAAATGGGTTCAAGGGGAATTCCAAAATGGTGAAGGGTCCAACACTTCACATCACCATGAGGTTCATGGCCCAAATGCACCCCTCATTCCCAGTACACCACCTAGGTCCACTATTCCCGCATTTATAACATCCAACGCTGGAGGGATGTAAGGGAAAGAGGAGACGCCCATGGGGGACTATTTTGTGGAGTATAAGTCCTATCGACCTGAATTTAGAGAGGCCATTACTTCAGGGAATTTTTTCAGTTGAAAGGTAACAACAGGGGAAAAGGCAAGGTAGAGGAAGCTATATGCATGGTATCGATTTGTAGTGCACCATGGGAAGTATGTTCCTCCCAACTTTTGGTGGTTCTTCCAAGAGCTCATCGAAAGCATGGGTTAAGAAGTTAGATGTTTACTTCCAACTAAACCATATGATGGAGGGGGAGGAAATAAGATTGCCACATTGAATATAGAGGGAGAATCCCACGTTTGGTGGTTCCTTGGGCTAACCACGATGGGGCATGTAGGGGTTATAACCTATGAGGATTTCACTAGGACGGTGTTGGAGCGGTTTGAGAGGAGAGACCCGGAGGAGAATTTTGGGGAGTTGAGAAAGCTAAAGCTGACAAGGAGTGTTGATACCTACATCTCTGAGAGTCTGAGATTTTTAGTGATGGTGCTTGACCTATCAGAGGTTAGGAAGGTTTTCTTGTTCGTAGAGGGGTTAGAATAGCCATTTAGGGGATTAGTGAAGTCCAATAGGCCCAACACCTTACAGGGCACAGTTGGGAGAGTGAAATACTTGCAGGATGCCCTAACCAGGACCAGAGTGCCAATACCACCCAGACAAGGGTTCAAACAAAGGGGGAGAGACACTAGGGCTTCACCATCGAGAGCCAACAATGGGCGAGGATAGTTGGATGAGGAGGCCTCGAGAGATCTCTAGAGAGGAAGCTATGCTTCACTTGTCAAGAACTGTAGGCACCACAACATAGATGCACAACCTACAAGGCCCAATACATTGAGGTCTACTCTGACAGTGACCAGGAGGATGATGTAGAGTTGGGGGTAGGTGGAGATGACAATGTAGCACACATGGAGAGGGGACCACCACCCCCACGACCACCAGGTGGAGCCCTTTTTGTAGTAGCAAGAGGGGTTCTTCCATCCTTACATGGGGTACCTAAGTTTTTTTATGTTGAGGATCAGAGGCAAGGTGAGGGGGAAACATGTCTCAGTTTTGGTGGACAGTGGGGCCACCAACAACTTCATTGATGCACAAATGGTGTAAAGGAGAGGGATCATGACCAAGGAGTTTGAGGGGTTCACAGTCCTTGTGCCAGGGGACAAGACCATGTAGTGTACACGCCATGTTCTCGTTTTGATAGTGACTATGGGGAGGTATTTAGTCACATATCATTTCTTCGTGGTGGATGTACCAAACACTAATGTGGTGATGGGTGTCCAGTGGCTCCATTCTCTTGGTAGGGTCACTACTGATTGGAGGAAATTAGAGGTGGATTTTACAGTGCTAGATGGAAACTTGGTTGTCCTTAGGGGCATGCACTCTTACCCACCACAAACTATTTTAGCAAACATGATGGAGGCTGACTTGAGGCATGGTGACATTGAGAGGGAAGTGGAGTTGAGGATTTCTGAGGCTAGGGTTTGCCGAGGCCATCACACCCTGACGTAAAGGCCATCTTAGACAGGTAATTGGTAGTTTTTGGACACATACCATAGGGGAAGCCACCTGACAGGGGATTTGAGCACATGATTGAGTTAGACAGGGATACATGCCATGATTACCACCCCATACAGACATCCCAAGACCTATAGGGATGAGATTGAGAGGTCCATTCATGAGGCATTGGCACTTGGGGTATATTAGCCCTAGCTACAACCCGTTTGTTTCATCAATTGTCTTGGTGAAGAAGAAGGATGGGAACTTATGCATGTGCTAGACTATTGGGCCCTCAAAAAGAAGACACTAAAGAACTGCTACCCCATCCCACACGTAGATGAGTTGATGGACGAGCTGAGAGGGGATATGTTCTTCTCCAAGATTGAATTAGGTTTGAAGTACCACCAAATTAGAGTGAGGGACCAGGACGTTCTTAATACTGCCTTCAGGTGTCACTATGGGCACTTCGAGTTATTCGTTATGCCCTTCGAGCTAACTAACACACAAACCACTTTCCAGTCATGCATGAACCACATGTTTCGTGGGAAGTTGTAGAAATTCATGTGGGTGTTCTTTGATGACATTTTGATCTATAGTCGGACCTCGGAGGAGCACTTGGAACACTTGGAGACAATGTTGCATATTTTGGAGGAGCAACAGTTTTATGCCAAGCTGTTTAAGTTTGAGTTTAGGTTAAAAAAAATGGTCTATTTGGGGCATATTATTGGGGAGGATGGCATGAGAGTACATGAGAAGAAGTTCAGGGCCATCCGGAACTGACTAATACCCCAGAATGTGACAAAGTTGAGGGGTTTCATGGGTATTTGTACCTATTATAGGAAGTTTGTGAAGGGATTCTCTAAGTTAGCATATGCCCTCACTGATTTGATGAAGAAGGGGGCGTTTGAGAAGACAAATGGGGCATAAGAGGTTTTTTGAGTGCCTCAAACAAGTTATGAGCAACTAGCCGGTGTTGATGCTCCCTGATTTCACCCAACCATTTGTACTTGAGTGCGATGCATCAGGGAGGGTGTAGGAGTAGTCTTGATGCAGGGGGGACACCTGATAGCTGTCGAGAGTTGAAAACTACTACCATATGAGAGGTTGGACTCCATATACAACAAAGAGATTCTAGACATCATGCATGTGATAGCCATGTTTAGCTAGTACTTGGTGGGAAACAGGTTCAGGGTGAAGACAAACCACAACAGCCTCAGATTCTTCTTGGAGTAGAAGCAGCTATAAGAGAGAAAATAAAGTGGGTGAGAAAGCTTCAGGTATATGACTTTGACATTGAATATGTCAAGTGTAAGAACAATGTGGTAGCTGATGCATTATCTAGGAGGCCCACCACCATTTAATTGATGGGAATTACGTCATATTGCAGGGCCAGTTGCTAGTGGAGTATTCCAAGGATTGATTTGCATGTGAGGTCCTTGATGGTGCAGTGGCAGATGATTGGTATAGGGTGATGAATGAGGTGATTTACTTTTAGGACCATATTTATTTAGTTCCAAAATCTCAGTTGAGGGAGAAGATCATGCAGGCTGCCCATGACTCACTGTTAGCAGGGCATGAGGGGTTTACAAAGACATACATGACTATCAAGGAGAGCTTTGCATGGAGGGGACTTAAGGATGATGTTCTGAGCCATGTTCAAGAGTGTGATATGTGCCAAAGGAGAAAGGGTGAGCATACACAACCTGTTGGGTTGCTACAACTTATTCCTATCCCTGAGGGGAAATGGGAAATCATATCAATGGATTTTATTACCGGGTTTCCCATAGTCTAGGGAAAGGACTGCATATACTTGGTGGTAGATAGATTGATGAAGTTTTCCCACTTCTTCGATGGAGGGGTACCTACACAACTATGTGATGGGCAATGAACGTGCATGCATACGATGGTTTCATTTGGGTGAGTACTGCTACACCACAAGATACCACATGTCCATAGGTATGTACCCATTTAGAGATTTATATGGTTATGATGCATTATCTTTCGCTGACGTGATGTTTGGCGATAGAAAGGCCCCTAGGGATAAGGCTTGGATTCATGAGAACCAAGATATGTTGTGGGCTCTCAAAGATAACCTACATACTGCGTTGAAACAACAAAAGATCTATGCAGACAGGTTCCGAGTAGAAAGGCAGTTTGAGGTTGGGGATTTGGTCTTCCTGAGACTTCAACCATACAAACAAACAACACTCAAGGAGAAGGTGGCCGAGAAGCTCAAGCCTCGCTTTTATGGCAATATAGGATCACTAGGAGAGTTGGGGAGGTGGCATATGAGCTGGAGCTATCCCCGAGGAGCTGAGTTCATAACATTTTCCATGTGTATTTCTTGAAAAAGGGATTGGGTCAGTGGGTGACAACAAGTACAGAGCTACCACCCATGGATGATGAGGGTCACTTAGTTTTGGAGCCAGAGGATATTTTGGACACTTGTGAGAGACACTTGCGAAACAGGGTCATTAAAGAATTTTTGATCAGATGGAGGAATTTACCTTATGAGGATGCCACTTGGGAGGGAGAGAAGATACTTCAACATTGTTCATTGCAGTTGCTTGAGGACAAGAAACATTTTGGTGGAGAGGACTATGATATTCTCACTTAGTAATATTCTAAGGGGAGATATCAATTTTGACTATTTTATCTTATTTTTCATTTGTACTTAGAAAAAGTGGTTGTGGGGCCCAAATTTAATTTTGAAGTTAAGGAAAGGCCCAATATTAGAGAAAGGGAAGAAAATCAAAGTGCCATTGGAAGGTGGGGACCACTCATGGAGAAGTATGACCCCCTCAAAAATATGCACTTCTTGGAGGGGAAGTGACGGGGAGTTTGATGGCTAGGCCCACATGGGAATTTGGAGTCAAATTGAAAAAAGAGGAGAAGGGACTCATTTTCGACATTCTTAATCATGTGAGCATTTACCTTTACTAGCATGCTTGAAATGGAGGCTATGTTTGTGTGTGATATTGAGCACAAGAGATTTTCAGGCAAGAATATCACTTCTTTCTTCAGTGGACTTTGACTAGGAGGGAATTCCTTTAGTTTTATATCAATCCAGGGTCATTTTAGTGTGTTCTTGGAGCAACTTCAACAGAGACAATATAGGCCTGTGGAGTCCCTTTCCTTTCCACATGTGGGACACATAGAGGACGTCGATTTTGGGGCTTAGATTGTGGGAGTAGCTCGAAAGGGAGTTTTGCTGAGTTTATTTTGGGAGCATTTGGTAGCCTTATTTACAGGTGGGTTGAAATACCTAACAATTGGAGGAGCTAGGGGAAATTGGGTTGAAATTCCAAGGTCAACATTTGGCCAATTCCTTTGTGGGTTTTTGTGGGTTATTGGTGGAGAGCATGGGGTTAATTTCCCGTAATTTACTAAGCATTGGAGGAGGCCTTAGAAACCATTGTTTGTAGCGAGTGGTTTAGTTTTGACTAGGACAACCCAGAGATTGTTGGGGACAACCACATTGCATTTTAGAGCAGTTGATTTCATCACCTAGACATTGTTAGCTTGCCTTGGGCAAGCCCAACTGCATGCTTTCTCATATTACCTTTGTACCCATCAATTATATCAAAAAATGGCTTAGCTCAATGCAATTTGTGGAGATTTCTATCTTTTTAATGTGTTGTAAATTTTTGTGTGTTTTTTCTATGTTTTCTTTGTTTATCATTGTAAATTTTCACTAGAAAAATTATAGTGGTACCAGAGCTCATAGTCTTGGCTCAGCGTGTGGGAGAAACATCATTCTATGACACTAGAAGACAAACAGAATATGACTTATCAGAGGCAGAGGTACATGAGCAGAGAGAGGCAGTTATAAATTACCCTAGATCGAGGGATAGTTTAACAAGAGGTTGAAAGATCAAACATGGGGGATAATTTAGGATTTGTCTACGGGTATTGAGGAGCTGAGGTAGAAAACTTGTAGAAACAACAAGGGAAAAGGGATTCAAGGGTAATTCAAAATTGGTGAGGGCTACGACATTTCACATCACCATGGGTTTCATTTCCCCAATGCACCCCTCATTCCTAATACACCACCCAAGTCCACTATTCCCACATTTATAACATCTAACATTGGAGGGCCGCAAGGGCAGGAGGAGTTGGCCATGGAGGACTATTTTGTGGAGTATCAATCCTATGGACCTAACTTTAAAGAGGTCATTACCTTCAGGGACATTTTTCAATTGAAAGGTGACAATAGGGGAAAAGGGCAAGGCGGAGGAAGCTACATGAATGGTACTGATTTGCAACACACCATGGGAATATTGTTTCTCCCAAATATTGGTGGTTCATCCAAGAGATCAACAAAAGCATGGGTTGAGAAGTTAGATGTCTACTTCCAACTCAACTAGATGATGGAGGCTGAGAAAATTAATATTTCCACGTTGCATTTGGAGAGAATCCCATGAATGGTGGTTCCATGGGCTAACCACGATGGGGCATGCCGGGGTTACAACTTATGAGGATTTCACTATGAGGGTGTTGGAGCATTTTGAGAGGAGAGACCTAGAGGAACATTTTTGGTAGTTGAAAAGGCTTAAGCAAATAAGGAATGTTGAGCCTACATCTCCGAGTTTCTGAGATTGTTAGTGATGGTGCCTAACCTATCAAAGGCTGGGAGGGTTTTCATGTTCATAGAGGGGTTAAGATAGCCACTAAGGGGATTGGTGAAGTCCAATAGGCCCACCACCTTACATGACATAGTTGGGAGAGCGTGAGACTTGTAGGATGCCCTACCGAGGACCAGAGTGCCTGTACCACCTAGACAGGGGTTCCGGTAGAGGGGGAGATACACCAGGGCTCCAGCACCGAGATCTAACCAGGGGTGAGGACAATTTGATGAGGAGACTCAAAGAGATATCTGGAGGAGGAATCTATGCTTCACTTATCAAGAATCATGGGCACCAAGACATTTATGCACTGTGGACAAGGCACACTACATTGAGGTATACTCTGACAATGACAAAGAGGGTGATGTAGAATTGGAGATAGGTGTGTTGGGTTGTGTTATATTCTTTCCACTACTAGCCCACGTAGTTAACTAGGGGTTAGAAGGGGGGAGGTCACAGGTGGTTTGAGGTGTGCCCATAACCCCACTTTATGGGGTCCGGTGTAGTGCCCCGAAAATTTTGGTTTTGGACCCTATGTTAGGTTGGGTGGACCCACCTATAGTTTTGTACATTATTTTTGCACATGGTATTGGACGGGATGGTTTTAGGGCCATGGTATTGGATGCTTTGGCATGTATAAATATGTATTATAACATTGAAAGGAACATAATGAAAAATCAAGCTGGTAGTCCTGGTTTTGGGATCGAGGGGAAAATCTTTGTGTATATGTGTTATGCTCTTACATTGTTTATTTCCTGTGTTTTAGAATTCATATGCAAGTAATTTCTATACGGGGTTAAAACCTACAGTTGTTATCAGAGTTGTGTTGGCTTCAAGGGGAAGCCTTTGTTGTTGAGGGGTTTCGCTCGGGCCTGTGGTAGACCCTGTTCAGTGGGAGATCTGCGAGATCAATTCTGGTGGTGAAACGATGGCGAGCAGTGGAAATATAGAGATTGAGAAATTAAATGGTTAGAGTTTTGAGTTGTGGAAACTCAAGATGGAGGATCTGTTGGTGGATAAAGATCAATGGATTGCAGTAGATCTGGGTACTAAACCAACGGGAGTCTCCGATGAAGAATGGAAGAAGTTGGATTGGAAGACAAATAGCACAATATGATTGTGTGTCTTAGATTTAGTATTGTTGAATGTATCAGGGGAAGCTACGGCGAAGGCTTTGTGGGACAAGTTAGGGACTTTGTACCAATCTAAGTCTCTGGTGAATAAACTATTCCTGTGGAAAAA
>APFE031338052.1:22856-76063 GCA_000404065.3 Pinus taeda
AGCTCTCTTATGGCCCCCTGTGGAAAGAAAACAACAAGTGGGAGAATGTTGGGTTGTGTTATATTCTTTCCACGACTAGCCCACGTAGTTAATTAGGGGTTAGAAGGGGGGAGGTCACAAGGGGTTTGAGCCATACCCATAACCCCACTTTATGGTGTCTGAGGCAGCACCGTAAATTTTTTTGGTTTTGGACCCTATGTTAGGTTGGGCGGACCCACCTATGGTTTTGTGCATGATTTTTGCACATGGTATTGGACGTGATGGTTTTCGGTCCATGGTATTAGATGCTTCGGTATGTATAAATATGTATTATAACATTGAAAGGAACATACTGAAAATCAAGTTGGTAGTCCCGGTTTTGGGATCCAAGGGAAAATCTCTGGGTATATGTGTTTTATGTGTTATGCTCTCACATTGTTTATTTTCTGTGTTTTAGAATTCATATGTAGGTAATTTTTGTACTGGGTTAAAACCTACAAGGTGGAGATGACAGTGGGCACATGTGGAGAGGGGACCACCACCACCACCATCACCACCACCACCAGGGGGATCCCCTTTCACACCAATAGGAGGGGTCCTTGAATCCTTACATGGGGTACCTAAGTTTTTAACATTGAGGATCAAAGGCACAATGCAAGGGTAGTGTGTCTCGGTTTTGGTGGACATTGGGGCCACTCATAACTTCATTGATGCACAGATGGTATAGATGAGAGGGATAATGACCGAAGAGTTTGATGGGTTTTCAGTCCTTGTGTCAGGGGATAGGACCATGCAGTGTACACACTATGTTCCCTCTCTGGCAGTGACTATGTAGAACTATTCAGTCACATATCATTTCTTCATGCTGGATGTACTAGAAACTAATGTGGTGATGGGTTTACAATGGTTCTATTCTCTTGGTAGGGTCAGTAATGATTGGGGAAATTGGAGACGAAGTTTAGAGGGCCAAATGGCAACTTGGTTGTCTTAGGAGCATGCACTCTTACCCACCACAAATTGTTTTAGCACACATGATGTAGTTTGACTTGAGGTAGGGTGACATTGAGTGGGTGGTGGATTTGAGGATTACTAAGTCTGGGGTTCAGACCAGGCCACCACACTCTAACGTACATGCCATATTAGATAAGTACCCAGTGGTGTTTGGAGACATACTGCCAAGGTATCCATTTGACTG
Organism: Pinus taeda; assembly: GCA_000404065.3. Lineage (NCBI taxonomy): Eukaryota > Viridiplantae > Streptophyta > Pinopsida > Pinales > Pinaceae > Pinus > Pinus taeda. The sequence goes on from APFE031338052.1 coordinate 24,031, forward strand.
AGGGTTTAGCACACGATTGAGTTAGGGCCAGGGTTACAAGTCATGATTAGAACCTCGTACAGACATCCCAAGGCTTACAGGGATGAGCTTGATAAGGATACCCTTGAGCTGTTGGCACTTTGGTATATTAGGCCTAAATCCAATGCTTTTTCTTCATCGGTTGTCTTGGCAAAGAAGAAGGATGGGACCTACTCATGTGAATAGACTACTGGGCCCTTAGCAAGAAGATCTTGAAGAACCACAACCTCATCCCACATATATATGAGCTAAAAGACAAGTTGAGAGGGGCTAAGTTCTTCTCCAAGATTGACTTACATTCTAGGTACTACCAGATCAGAGTGAGGGAGAAGGACATCCCTAAGACTGCCTTTAGGTGTCGCTATGGGTACTTCGAGTTCTTGGTTATGCCCTTCGTGCTAACTGACACACCAACCACTTTCTATTTCCTGCATGAACCATGTGTTTCATGGGAAGTTGCGGAAATTCATGTTGGTGTTCTTCGATGATATTTTGATCTATAACTGAACCTCAGAGAAGCACTTGAAACACTTGGAGACAATCTTCTGTATTTTGGAGGAGAAACAATTTTATGCCAAGCTGTCCAAATTTGAGTTCAGGTTGACAAAGATGCTCTATTTGGGTCATATTATTGTGGAGGATGGTGTGAGAGTACATGAGGAGAAGATCAGGGCCATCTGAGACTGGATAGTGCCTTAGAAAGTGACATAGTTGAGGGGTTTTGTGGGTATCTGTACATACTACATGAAGTTCATGAAGGGATTCTCTCAATTAGCATCTCCCCTCACCGATTTGATGAAGAAGGGGGTGTTTGAGTCGACAAATTGGGAACAGGAGGATTTTGAGTGCCTCAAATAGGTTATGAAAAGTTGCTCGGTGTTGGTATTGAAATATTGATAGCATAATTGTCATCATATCCAATTTTAATATTGTGAAATTTCCACAAGCATGTCTACGTGAATGATTTCTTTGCTTTTATCTCCTTGAGATTTTCCATTTTTTGATGCAGAGTGTGCACTAACTAAATGAGAGGATTCATGTTTGACCAACTGAAAAATTGGTTGAATGGGTTATTTATCTTTAGCAAGGTAACAACCCTCATGAAAATTTCATGTAATAAAAGTTAATAAAGGCAAAATAAGACCACGATTAAGGGACACTTATTCCAAGATGAATGTTGGGAAAATATATCCTAGTGGGCATCACTGGATGTTTTTATGGCTAAAGGAAATTGGCAAAGGCATTCAAAAAGCAAAAAAGGCATTTTTGGCACATTTATTTATGAAAATAAAGGAAAATAGGAGAAAAGGGAAGTGAAGTGTCACAGGTTGCGTGTTAGGAGGAAATTGAAGGAAAATAATGGAAAATGAAGAAAATAGAGGCCTAATTGATAAAAAGGCTTTTGAGGATCATTTTGTAACCTATTTTTTAGTTTATCTTTGGAGCTCTCTTATTATTCTCTCACTCTCTCTCACTCTTGGACACACAGAGTTTTCTTGGAGCACTCTAGCTTTGGAGCAAGGAAGGAAAAGCAAGATAAAGGGAAGGAAGGAAAGCAAGGAGAAAGCAAGGAAGAGAAGGATCAAGCAACTTCAGTAGGAATACTTGCAGGTAACATATTGTATGTGTGATTTCCTATCTGGTTTTGACATGCATGGCTCTGCATGTTGGTGTATGGTTCTCTTTCTGTTGGTGGCATGGTTTTGGCGAGTTATGACAGTGGTTTTCAACCTAACCTTTCCTTTTCTTGATGCCATGGTGTGTTGGGATTTTGATCTTGGTGTTGAGATTTCGAATTGTTGGATGGATTTCAGAATCCAGGGTAGAGGTGGTCTCAAGTTTCATTCCCAAAGGCCTAGGAATCCCTTGATTAGTTTTGGCAAGATAGACGGTATAGCTTGAGGGAGGTGTCTCGGTTTAGGGACTAGTGATCTAGGATTAGATTGCAGTAAATCCTGAGAGACAGGGAGATAGAAAATTCCTCAAGGATAGTTATGGATTCCGAGTTTGGTTTGGTTCCATGATCACAACACTAGTTTTGGTGCGATCATGGTTTCGTGAGGGTGAAGGTGGTTTAACCTCTAAATTTCCTTGGTTGTTTTTGGATTGGTTTATCCATGCGATCCCACATTCATGCTTGGAATATGGCATGGGGGTGACCGACTGAAAGAAATATTTGGTTCAGCCATGTCTATAGTCGGGTGGTACGTGAAAGTCCTGAACCTGGTTGGATTTGCCTATGTTTAATAAAAATTAAGTTCTCTTGCTTTTGTACTTATTAATATGAGGATTTAATGGTTGATATCTCGATTTTATTTTCATGGTTTAATGTTGGTTATAAGAATCATTAGTTATATGACTGGTTATTGTCATGACTATTTCATGTATTTACTTGTAACTGAAAGGATAATGTATGCAAGACCTAAATGATGTCATAATAGTTCAAGGGAGAAAGTGGTGATTCTTCTAATAATGTCTCATAATAATTTTCAGTCATTCATGCTCTATCTTGTATCCTAGACCTGTAGATTATATTGATGCCAAGTGTTTGACAGAATTTCAGTCCCGGTTAAGGTTGGTCAGGCCTAGTCCAATAGTTAGTTTTTGGTTTATTAGTCTTGTCATAATGTGTTCAATGGATCCTGAAAGTTACAACAAGTTTTGGGTAGTGGCCAGACTTTTGGGCTTGAAAAGTGCCTTAAATCCCGTAGACTATGGCACAGGTTTGTTGGAAATAGTCCCTGGACGTAGCCATGCAGGTTTGTGGGAACTTCTAGATCTCTCTAGATGTTGGCATGCCCATAGCATGGGAGCATCTAGAGGTTTAATAGCTTAAAAACTTAGTGGGACTCAGGGGCATGATACTTGTGTGGTAGGGATGGCTCCTTGGAGTGTTGTTGTTGATGTGGAAGGTATGTTTGATGGGTTTCTGTCGATACCATTTCCTTAAGGATACCTAGGAGTTTGAATCATATCATAGTAGCCTCTCGTCACATGTTTACCCTGGTTGGAAATTAATTTGGTAGAATGGGAGGAGGGTGTTATAGAGTGATATCAGAGCATGGTTCACCCCTCAGACTGGATGGGCTGTGTGTTGGTCATGCATCCTTGTCGTCATCTGTTTGTGAAGTGTCTCATCATGGCTTTATGATTGGTTACATGTTGTTTATGCTTTCGTACTGTTAGTGCATGGTTGTTGTTGTCATGCACGAGGTCATGGTTACATGTTGTTTATGCTTTCGTACTGTTAGTGCATGGTTGTTGTTGTCATGCACGAGGTCATGATTTGTGTAGCTGATATGGTCATGCACTGATGACCGGACTCTAGTGAGAATGACGAATATATGGTTACATGCTTATGTGCTATATTTATATATCCTATCATGATCATGTTTTACATGTATCATGCTAATATGTTGATCTTGTAGACAAGGTATCCTCCCCAAAGTATACTAAGGTACATTGATTTATTGTGACTTCGTTTAGCTAAGATAGTATGCCTTGCAGAAAAGAGATCAAAATAGCTAGCAAGATGGTAGACTACAAAGACTCTCCCTATGAATCAAATGAGCAGTGTGGTGTTGGAAACTCCTATGATTTAGCAAACACGTTGAGAATATTGATGGAATAAATAAGGAGTTGTAAGGTGGATAATGATAAAATAATCTAGGCACAAGAGAAACAAGTAGAGTTTAATGCAATACTCCTTCAAAGTTTGCCAGAGTTGCAGCGATAGGGACCACTTCGGATCAACCATGATTAGGAGGATAGAACTAATGGGGCATATGTCAATAGGTCTCATGGTGGTCATAGGCTAGATATAGGTGACACGATTAGAGATGGCAAGTCCTTGGATACCTCAGATAGAAGGGGTGATAGACACAGTTACTATTCTAGTTTTGGTTCTGACAAGCATCATGATCGTCAACATTATAATCCTTACAAGAGGAGTGATAGGGGATACTTGCTAGATGAATTTAAGAAAGAAAAGCCACCTACCTTTGATGGAGAGCTGAAGAAATCACAAGATGCAGAAGCATGGTTGCTTGGTATGAGGAAGTTATTCATAATGCAAATTTGAGCCTAAGCGTGACTTGCAAGGAAATAAGAAAGTTAAAGGAAAATGGCCACCAAAGCGAGGAATATCTCAAGATGCAAGTGAGAAAGAAAATGTAGTCCCTTCAAGAAGTTCAATACAACTAAGAAGGGACATGCAGAGCAACATAATAGAGGTGATGGTAGAGCACCATTGGAGTGTTGCATAGTTGTCAAGGATCATTGTAAGAGGTATTTTCCGTAGTATCAGGGTGGTAGGCCCTAGATCTAGAGTGCTCAGGAGGCGCATAAAGTTGGTGATGTTGGTCATAGCATTCCTTGGATCTATACAACTATGGAGAACAAGCAAGTAGATAATTAGGCATCTATCATTGAGATGGAAGGACAGTAAGCTTTGTGATCACGTTTTTTCTATTTTTATTGATCTTAGTTCTACCTATAGTTATATTAACCCCGACTTGGTGGATAAGTGTGGTTTGAGAAAATAAGTGCATGAAGAATATTGGTTGGTACAAATGGCTATCTGCAGAAATAAGAGAGTTCACCATTTGGTAAGAGCTTGTGCATTTGAGTTAAATGGTATGCCTACAACAACACATTTGAATGTACTACCATTGGGATCGTATAATATGATTTTGGTTATGGATTGGTTGTACCTTCACAGGCCCAAAGTGGATTTCTTTGACAAGGCCATTGAGTGTGTGGATGATAGTGGGGAAAAGAGAATTTTGCAAGGAAAGAAGAAGCCTACATCAGTGAGGATGGTTACCGCTATGCAGGCTAAGCGTAGTTGCAGTAAAGGTTGTGTGATGTTTGTAGTGCATATATCTAGTGACAAGGGAAAATATGTTGAGGATGAAAAAATCTTCAAGAGGTACCTTGTATTGCAGTAGTATCAAGATGTGTTTCCAACAGAGATTCTGGATTTACCTCCGTAGAGGGAAGTAGATTTATCTATTGAGTTGGTGCCAGGGGAAACACCAGCACTGAAGGCACCTTATAGGATGAGTACTCTAGAGCTAGTAGATTTGAAATTGTAGTTAAAGGAGATGCTTGACAAGGGATACATTAGGCCAAGTGTATCACCTTGGGGTGCTCCAACATTTTTTGTAAAGAATAAAGATGGTACTCTCATATTGTGCATTGATTACATGTATCTGAACAAGGTAATGATCAAGAATAGGTACCCACTTCTAAGGATTGATGATTTTTTTGATCAATTGAAGGGAGCAACAATGTTCTCTAAGATCAACTTGATATCAAGAAACCATTAGGTATGCATAAAGGAAGAGGATATCTACAAGAATGTGTTCAAGACCAGGTATGGGCATTATGAATTTGTTGTAGTCCCATTCGGTTTGACTAATGCTCTATCTAAATTTATGTGTTTGAGGAATAGTGTGTTGCCTTCTTATCTGGAAAAGTTTTTTATTGTATTAATTGATGACATCTTGAGGAAGAGAATGCTGAGCATTTAGCATCAATGTTGATATTGCTAAGAGAGAATTAGTTGTATGCTAATCTTAGCAAGTGCAACTTATTTAATACAGAAGTGCATTACTTGAGACATGTTGTTTCCAAGGAAGGCATAACAATAGATCTAGAAAAGATAAGGGCCATCATGGAGTTGGAAGCTCCTAAGAATGTGGATGAGGTGAGATCATTCATGGGATTGGCATGTTACTATAGGAGGTTCATTAGGAACTTCTCACTCATTGCATATCCTATCACATCATTGCAGAGGAAAGGTAAGAAGTTCAAATGGATAGAATAATGTGCAGCTAGTTTTGAGCAGCTCAAGCAGTTGTTGACACATGCACCAATGTTAAAGATTGTATATCAAGACAATGAATTTGTAGTGTGTATAGATGCTTGAAAGAGAGGACCACGTGGAGTCCTTATGCAGGAAGGATAGGTAGTGTTCTATAAGTCACAAAAAATGAAATAGCACGAGCAAAACTATATGATGCATGATCTTGAGCTAGCAACGATCATACCTGCATTGGAGATGTGGAGGCATTATATTCTTGGCAGGAGGTTTGTATTGATGAGTGATCACAATGGGTTGAGATATTTGTTTGACCAACCAAATCTAAATTCCAGGAAAGATAGACGGTTGGCTACCCTTAGTGAGTTTGACTTTGAGATCAGATACATTAAGGGAAAGGAGAATCGGGTTGCAAATGCTCTCAGTGGGAAGGTACAAGTGAATCATATAGTATCTATGAGCTCTTATGGGACAAATTTACAGGATAGGATCTTGGAGAAAAGACAGTGGGATGAAAAATATATGGATATTATGCACATGTTACAATAGAGTACAGGTGCAAGTACATGTATAGGTACAAGTGATAAGGATGCAGACTATTTTCTTACGACAATTGTTTGGGGAGATTCAGGGACAAGATCTATGTGCGAAATTACAGTGAGCTCAAGAAGATTATCTTTAGGGAGTTTCATGTCAAGCCATACTTAGGTCACCCAGGATATCATAAAACATTGACAACGGTAAATAAATTATATACTATTGGCCGAATCTGAAGAAGGAAGTGGTAGAGTTCGTGGGTAGGTGCTGGGATTGTTAGCAAGTGAAGGCATAATATAGGCATCCAAGTGGTCTACTACAAAATATTGTGATTCCAGAATGGAAATGGGAGGTCATTTCCATAGATTTCATTATAGGTCTTCCGAGGAAAGTGAGACAACATGATTCTATTATGGTCGTGGTCGATATGTTGAGCAAAGCATCTCACTTCATTCCATTGAAGACTAGATATTCAGCTAGTGAGGTGGCACATGTTTTCATCAGAGAGATAATGATATTACATGGTGTTCTGAAGAAGATTGTGTTAGACAGGGATGCGAAGTTCACTTCCAAGTTTTGGAAGAAACTATTTGTAGGCTTAGGTAAAGAGTTGGCCTTTAGTACAACTTATCATCTGCAGACAGATGGACAAACAAAGAGGGTCAATAGGGTCTTGGAGGATATGCTGAGAATATACGTGATGCATGAACATAGGAGATGGGAGGAGTATCTTCCATTGGTTGAGTTCACATACAAAAATGGATACCAAGAGTCATTGAGGATGAGCCTTTTCAAGGCATTGCATGGGCAGAGTTGTAATGCTCCCATCAACTGGAGTGATCCAGTGAACATGGTACTTATTGGACCAGATATGTTGGTAGACATGTAATAGGAAATACAGGTTATAAAGAAGAATCTAAAGGTAGCACAGGATAGACAAAAGAGTTATGTGGACTAACACAAGGCATTCAAGTAGTTTCAGGTTGGGGAGCATGTGTATTTATGCATCAAGCCCAATAAGATATCTTTGAGGATTGGATCATGTGCCAAGTTGGCACCACAGTATTGCGGGCCTCTTGGGATCCTTGAGAGGATTGGACCAGTGTCATATTGACTTGAATTGCCTCCAACAATGAAAGTCCATGATGTTTTCCATGTTTCATTGCTTAAATGATATGTAAAAGGACACTAATCATGTTTTTGATTGGTCTGTATTGCAGGTGGAGAAAGAAGGAGAGTTCCAGCTGAAGCCTCGATGCATATTGCAACAAAAGCATCTCATTCCTAGGAACAAATCCATATAGCAAGTTAAAGTGTAGTGGAAGCACTTTGGGCTTGAAGAAGATACATGGAAGATGGTGGATTAGATGCAGGCCATGTATCCTTCATTGTTTTTCGGTTGAGGCAAAACCATTGTGGTTGATGTTTGTTATATGTTTTGTTGATGTTTTGGTATATGTACATATGTATATGGATGTAATTACCACCATGATGTAAAGCTGCAATAAGCGACATGGTTGCTATCTTGTCATGTTGTCATGATGTTTTCCTTTTAAGGAGATCATTCATTGTAAATATTGCAATGAGCTAAGTTATAAAGCTCCATGGGCAATATGTTTGTTTTTCAATGGTTTTGTTGAGGTCTTGGTGTGGTTTAACACCGAGGACGGTGTTCCCCAAGGGGGAGGGTTCTGTGACATCCTTGGTGAAAATTTCATGTAATAAAAGTTAATAAAGGAAAAATAAGACCACGGTTAAGGGAAACTTATTCCAAGCTAAATGTTGGGAAATATATATCCTAGTGGGCATCACTGGACGTGTTTATGGCTAAAGGAAATTGGCAAAGGAAAAATAATTAAAAAGGAAAAAAGGCATTTTGGCACATTTATTTATGAAAATGAAAGAAAATAGGAGAAAATGGAGGTGAAAGGTCACAGGTTGCATGTGAGGAGGAAATTGAAGGAAAATAATAGAAAATGAAGAAAATAGAGGCCTAATTGATAAAAAGGCTTATGAGGATCAATTTTTAACCTTTTGTCAGTTCAGTTTTCGATCTCTCTCAATATTCTCTCTCTCTCTCTCTCTTTCACTCTTAAACACTTAGATTTTTCTTGGAGCACTCTAGCTTTGGAGCAAGGAAGGAAAAGAAAGCAAAAGGGAAGGAAGGAAAGCAAGGAGAAAGCAAGGAAGATCAGGATCAAGCAACTTCAACAACAATACTTGCTGGTAAGATATTGCATGTGTGATTTCCTAGTTGGTTTTGACATGCATGGTTCTGCATGTTGGTGTATGATTCTCTTGCTATCGGTGGCATTGTTTTTTTGGGTTATGATAGTGGTTTTCAGCCTAACCTTTCCTTTTTCCAGATGCTATGGTGTGTTGGGATGTTGATATCGTATTTGAGATTTGGAATTGCAGGATGTATTTCAGAATCTAGGGTGGAGGTGGTCTCAAGGTTCATTCCCAAAGGCCTACGAATACCTTGACCCGTTTTGACAGGATCCACAGTAAATCCTGAGGGATGTGTCTTGGTTTAGGGCCTAGTGATCTGTGATTGGATTGTGGTAAAGCTCAAGAGAAAAGGAGACAGAAAATTCCTCAAGGATAGTGATGGATTCCAGATGGAATTTCGAGTTCGGTTTGATTTTGTGATCTGAGCACTAGTTTTGGTTTGATCACGATTTGGTGAGGGTGGAGGTGGTTTAACCTTTGGATTTCCTTGATTGTTTTTGGATTTTTTTATCCATGAGATCCCACATTCATGCTTGGAATATGGCATAGGGGTGATTAGTTGAAAGAAATATTTGGTTCAACCATGTCTACGGTCAAGCGGTACGTGGAAGTCCCGAACTTGGTGAGATTTTCTTATGTTTAATAAAATCTATGTTATCTTGCTTTTGTACTTATTAATATGTGGATCTAATGGTTGATATCTCATTGTTCTTTCATGGTTTAATGCTGTTTATAAGAATGGTTATATGACTGGTTATTGTCATGTATATTTCATGTATTTACTTGTAACTGTTATCACCCCAAGAAACTCTCCTAGGTTGTATCTCAAAGATGCTCAGGAACATTACATACTCAACATAATGTCGGAAATGGATGAATGGAAGGAATGATTTTTGTTCAAGCCAGATAACCACTCCTACTTTGCTTGACTCTAGACATGTGTGAACACCCCCATACTACAAGGCTTCAGACCACCAATCACTCACAATTTAAGGATTGGGTGAATAATGGAGAATATTAACCACACCAGTAGATGCACAGGACCCTATGATGGCCGGCTGCAACAAGTAAAAAGGTCTGTAAATCTAATTCCCTAATGTATAGATAGGATGACAGCTCTTTGGCATTAGGTGAAAAGAAACTTGAATAACACATTCGCTGATACATACAAGATTCTATCACAGAGGTAGGATGAAAGCTCCTCTAATGCTAAACATCAAGAGTTCAAGAATACTGCATAACAGGCACAGCCTAGAACATAACAAAAATGGAAAGTGAGCAATTAACAGCAAAAGAAGCTTGTATTAGCTGAAAATGAAGATGAGACGCTGGAAATATCAAAGTAGTTACAATCTCCAGAAGTTGAACCTTACATCAAAACAACAACCATCAACCCTGATTACATCTTGTTTCTAGGTATATATGGAGTTTGAATACAAAGGTGCTCGGCCATTCTATGTATGGGGAGGTCATAATTGACCACCAACCACTTTAACTACCTGATGGAGTTTCTGGTGTAATTTGTCCGCTTCAGTGAGTAAATCTGATCTTCCCAGGTGTTCTGTTGTCCTTCTCGAGCAGGTGGAGTTTCATATGGAAGAAGTTCCATAACTGTTAAATGCACTGATTTGCTCGAGGCACATCCTTTTCCTTCTTGGCCATCTTGTTTGTTGGATGTGGTTGTTGAGGAACTAATGCACCGTGTACTGGTAACAGGCCACCTTCGTCCTTTCGGGAGTATGGAATGGTCAGGGTGAGAGGAGTGCATGGCGAATGTACGAGCAGGGCAGAGGAGAGACATCAGCCGTTGGATCAAACAGATAGATGGAAGAGATTGCTCGACAGGAGGTGTCGGGAGGAAAGCAATTGAAAGCCGTTGGATCTCGGGTGGGTAGATCCAATGGTCATCGACAGAGGAGACACGCGGGGGGTTAATGGGCAGGAACAGCGGACAGGCAGTAAGCTGTTTTGGTCGCACCGCTTTCGGGCACCGGGCGGTAAACGTACAAGGGTGCGCGATTCCATCCAGAGGGTGACGCGTGGTGGCGGGGGCGGAATGAAACTGCTTTCGATCGCGAGCTAACGGGTTGTCAACTCGTGGATGTGGGAGGAGTGAATGCCGTCCGATCGCGGCGAGATGATCAAATGGTGGAAGAAATAAATGGGTGGATTGTTCGTTGAATGCAGTGGGTACGGTTAGATCAAGATGCGGCGATCAAAGGATGCGATCAAAAGGCGGTGATGGACTAGGGGAGCACGAGGTCACATGAATATGGTTTTGCAGGGACTTAGGCTTTGCGCTCAGGGCTTGGAGAAATAGAGTTTATCCTGGGTTTTGGCAGAAAGAACAGAGATAGTGGGGGTTATGAGAGTGTGAATGGAGTGAAGGAGTAGGAGAAGAATGACTGATGCGAGTCCTTTGTGAGCATAACCAACACGGCCAGACCTGTATTTGACCCTTGAAATATCAAAGTATGTAGCAAAGCTAACACTGGCTCCTTCTGGGGATGAGATCCTCCTTGTGAGGTCTCAAGAACTGCAGACCATTGCCTTTCGTGTGAAGACAAATTATCAAAACTTCCTAGTGTTCCATTGGGCATGGAGTCTAACTGAGTCTACACTACAACTGATACAATAACATATTTACAACTTTAAGGCCCAAAAAACCTTAAACAACATAAATTTTCAAAAAACACCCTTTAACAGGGCCATCAAAAACTGCTTCTCCTCCCATAATTTGTAGCATGAAGGTATTGTTCCCTTGGATCTGAGAAATGATAAAAGGCCCTGTCCAGAAAGCATCAAACTTCCCATGGTTTCCTTTCTTCTCTTTCAGTGCATCCAACTTTAGGACCAAGTCTCCAACCTGAAAATTATCTATTTTTGTCCTTCTGTCAAAGGCTTCCTTGATCTTCTTCTGATGTGCTGTAGACTTTTCAACCAGTTGTTCTTTGATTTGGTGTACCTCTGCTAAATCAGTGATACTTTTTGCCATGTCTTCTTCCTCATTCTGCTCTTCTTGTAGGAACTTTGCTACAGGGAGGGTTAACTGAATTGGAAACATAGCCTCAATGCCATATACCAGCTTAAATGGAGAATTTTCTGTGGATTTCTTAATGGTCACTCTGTCAGCCCACAATGCATATTTGAGCTTAGAATCCCAGTTCCTTTTGTTGTCTTCCAACAGAGTTCTGATTATCCTTATTAAACTCTTGTTGGAGGATTCTCCTAGACCATTGCCTTGAGGGTAATATGAGGTGGAATGAACTAGTTTAATGCCCATTGAACCACACAAGTCCACCAACTCTTTTTCCTTGAAGGCTGCTATATTGTTTGTGACTAATTTATGTGGACAACCAAATCTGGTGAAGATATTTTCTGTCAAAAATTTCATGACCACATGATGATCAGTCTTTCTGGTAGGAATGGCCTCAATCCATTTAGTGAAGTAATCAGTTGCTACTAGGATCCATCTGTGTTGGCCACTGGAATGTGGATTGATTTCTCCAATGAAATCCAAGCCTCACTGCTGAAAAGGGCCACTAGCATGTATAGGCTTTAAGGGCAGGGACTTCAATTGTTGCTTCCCTTCAAATCTTTGGCACCTGTCACAAGATTTAACAAACAAAAATACATCAGAAAATAAGGTGGGCCAATAGTACCCAGCTCCGAGGATCTTGTGGGCTGTAGTCTTCCAATAATGATGTCCTCCACACATGCTGCATAACCTCCATTGATTGTTCTTTGTCCAGACATCTTAAAACCAACCTAGATGGGTCCCTCCAGTAGAGCAGATTTTCATGGATGCAATATTTAGCTGCCTTGAGCTTAATAGTTCTGGCTTGGCTTGTGCTTAAGCCTGGAGGAACTTCTAGCTTCAACGAGAATTTAACTATTGCAGAGTACCAATCACAAGAATATAGATTTTCTGCCAATGACTAATTTAACTTGGTTCAGCTGTTTCTTCCACTGCCTAACCATTTTCTGAAATCATGCTTATAAAATCCATGTCTAGTGTTCTGCAATTTTCTTCAGCCAAAAGCCTGGCAAGTCCCTGACCTCTAATAAGCTTGGTGGGATTCAATTCTATATTAAATTAAATTAGCTTTGCAATCCATTTAGTCCTTCTTCCATCAGCATCAGGTTGGTTAGGACATCTTTTACTGAAGCTGCGGGCACACATGCAATTATCTTGGAATGCATAATGTAAATTCTAAAAGATTTCAAAGACTTGATAAGAGCATATGCCTGTTTTTCAATGATATCATACTTTAGTTCAACATCCCTTAATGTTTTGCTGAAAAATTCTACTGGGTGTTCTGAACCTTCTTCATCTGCTTGCAATAAAACTACTGCAATGGTGTCTTCTGAGGCAAATGAGAATATATGGAACTCCTTGCTGTAATATGGATTGCTTAAAGTGGGAGCTTCCATAATAGCCTTCTTAAAGTACTCAAAGGATCCTCGTGCTGCATCAGTCCACTCGACCTCTAACCCTTTTTTCAACATGGAGATGATATGCTTCACAAGTTCTGCAAAATTTGGGATAAACCTCCTTACAAAGTTTATTTTTCCCAGAAAGGACTGGATATCCTTCTTTGATCTCAGGACAGACAAAGTTTGTATTTCTTTTACTCTTTCTGGGTCAATCTAGACACTTACAGCAGAAACAACATGTCCTAACAACTTACCTTCTTCTAAAGCAAACTGTGACTTTTTAGGATTGACTGAAATCCCAAACCTTCTACACTTCAGGAACACTTTCTTCAAATGCTGTAAATGATCTTGATGGCTGTTGGAGTATACTATTATATCATCAAGGTAGATAACGACAAACTTATCCTTCTCTCCCACAAATGCTATATCCATAGCTCTCTAAAAGGTAGCTCCAACGTTCATCAATCCAAAAGGCATCTTGGAATACATAAAAGTGCCCCAAGGAGTGGTGAATGCAATCTTTTCTTGGTCATTTGGATGTACAACAACCTAATTATACCCTGAAAATCCATCTAGGAAAGACATCACTTTTTCTCCTGAGACCTTTTGCAGCAAATGCTCCATCTTGGGTAGAGGATAATTATCTTTCTTAGAGAATTTGTTTAAATTCCTAAAATCGACACAAAGCCTGATTTCTAGACTTTTCTTCCTCACTACAACCAAATTGGATACCCATTTTGAATATCTGAGAGGAAATATGATTTTGGTAGCCAATAATTTCTTGATTTCCTTTTCAATGAGAGGAAGGAGCAAGGGGTTTATTGGTCTCAGTTTCTAATTGAAAGGGATGGTGTCTTTCTATAAAGGAATTTTATGCTAGATGATCTTTTTGTCATATGTTTTCAGGTCACTATATTCCCAGGCAAAGACATCAGCGATTGCTTCCTTAAATTTTAGTACTCAACACTTTGGGCGGTAGACAAATGAGTAGACAGGTTTATGTATCTTGGCTGCTCTGGACTCCCTATGTTGTGCTTATAGACTGTAGATTGGTCCTCTTTTTGGGCAGCCTTATAAGGCACATCATTCTGGTCAAACAACTTTTCTAATGGAACCAGACCCTTAGGTATATGATTGCTGGGCAATTGGACAATGCTATCTTTACCAATTTTGCTCCTAAGTTGTGGTTGGGGGCTTCCTTCCAAGGCTTCATTCTCTTGGTCAATTTTCATTTCAGAGAACTCATCGATGACTTGCAGGAACCTACTCACTTCATCATCATCTTCAAAAACTTTCCAATGCTGGACATTATCAGGCAAGGATGGTCTATATTTCATCTGAATTACATAAACTAGTCTGGGAGGTAGGGGAGGGATAAACATGCTGGCAGACACAGTAAGGGAATCAGCAAGCTAGTTTTTGACTCTAGGTATATATGAGATACAAAAATTATCAAAATAATCTTTGAGTCTCCATATCTCATCTCTGTATGCTTCCAGTCTTGGGTGCTTTGCTTAAAAAGTTCCGTTCACTTGCTGATTGATAAGATCAGCATCTCCAAACACCTTTATGCTTATAATTCCTCTGTATTTAGCTGCGTTAAGGCCCAATATCAGAGCCTCATACTCTGCTATATTGCTCATGACTTGGAAAGCCATCTTAAAAGACAGATGTGCGATTTCTTGTTTTGGAGAAATCAGCAACACCCCTGCTCTTACAGTCTCCCTCGAACATGCTCCATCGAAGAACATCTCTTAAACCTGACTTCCTTGCTCTCCCTCAGCCTAGATTATTGGTTTCTTTAATTGCAACAAGGCCCTCTGGGATTCTTCTATTTGGAGAATACATGCTCCAAAATCAGTGTCTATAGCATAAATGGGATGATTAGAAGGATTGTTTTCATCACTGATGATGTATGCTAATTGTGTTTCTCTGTACAATCTCCTGCTTTCTCCTCCAAAGACTGGGACAGTGGCATAAGATATGTCATTCTGTAGTGTCCCACCTGGTCTCTTAATCCATCCTCTGGACAACGGCATGCCAAACTTAGGAGGGACATCAACCACCACAATATCCATCACCATGTTCTTCATGGGCAGTTGAGTTAGGGTAATGGCCAGATCTTTGATTAATCCTAAGCATTTTACATTCCTTGAATCAAATGAGAATAAATCATGATAGTGTATGGTGATATCAAGGCCTAACCCCTCCATGACAGCTTTAGGCATCAGATTGTGGCTAGCCCCGGTGTCTAGCAGGCAGTTGTGGAGGATTTTATCATGAATGGTCAAGGAGACATAAAAATATGGAGAGTTATCATTAGTAGGTTCAGTCATGGGGCTCAACACAATTGCAGGTTTGTCATCTTGCAAATTGACATAGTCAGTGGAGGTTTGTGTAGCTTTCAGCTCAAGAGCTTCAAGGATAGGCTTTCTAAAATCTTCAATCTTTACCAGTTTTATCAGAGGCACAAATATTTTTAACTTCTGGACTTCTGATTCAAAACTGAAAGGGGAAGGGGACTTGTCAGGACCTCTTGCCTTTTGAGCTGGTGCTTTGAGGATGATTGGGTCAGCTGCTGGCCTTTTCTGTATGATATTCTGTTGCTCTGTGGGGGCAACAGCGTTTTGGGCAAGATTCTCTTTGGCATTGTTTTCTTTTGACCTCAGGTTGTATCTTTGTTGTTCATCAGTCTGCAAAACAACCTCTCTGTCCCACCTTTGACTGTTTTGGTCCTGTAGCAACGCTTCTTCATAGGTAGCCAATGTAAAAAAGGCAGCATTGCCTTTATCTTCCAAGCAATGAACTTCATCCTCTTCTTCAAATTGCTCCTCCTCCATGACTGCATTTTGGAAAGGAGCTTTAACCTTTTGTTCTTCATTTGTTTCTTTACCCTTCTGAATGATTTGCAGTTGTTCATTTGCTCTTCTAAATGGATTTGAGTTTCTTGGAGAAAATGTGTTTTGGAGCCTTGCCTTCCCAGCGTTCTACTCAACCTTCAACTTAGATATTTCAGTAGCCAATGACTCTATCATCTTAGTCATCTTATCTAACTTATGCTCTGAAGACGAAGCAGAGGAAGAAGAAGCCTCACTTCTCTGTCTCCTTCTGTCAGCATGACTTTTGAGCTTTTCTGCAGCAATAATATTTGACTCCACCTCTAAAGCTGCACCTTGCATTTCAGCTAGAGTGGTACACCTTCTTTCCCTTAGGAGTAGGAAGAAATTAGAGTCAAAAGCATTGGCATAGGTAAGTTTGGTAGAGGTGGGAGTAGGCTTTACTTCAGCTGGTATCTTACTATACATATGATTGAATCTTTTATTAAAATTAGGAAAATATTCCCCATTTTCCCTCTTTAGGTTACCAAACTCAGTATGGTAATATAGCAAGTCTTTTTTATCTCCCCAGTGCTTCAAAAATGCATAATCTAAGGCTTCAATATCAGCAAGAGATCTAGGGGCCAGTTCTCTAAACCACTTTCTAGCCTCTCCATCAAGGCACTGGACAAAAACTCTCATCCACACATCATCGTCACTGATACCCAAGTTATCAGCATAACTATAAAAAGATTCAAGGTGTTCTTTAGTTGTTACCCCTTTTGTACCAGTGAACTTAGGCATGTATTTATGGTATTCTCCTGTAGGTATGGCATTCAAAGGAACAGGCAAGACTCAAGGCCCATACCTAGCAGCTATGATTCTTTCCATCTTTGTAGGTGCTTGCTGACCTGCCATGACTGGGATAGGTGGAAGGATACTGGCAGATTGGATGGCAGGAAACAATGAAATAGATGACAGGGACAAGGGAATATGATGGACTATATGGGAGACTTTCTTTGGACTGAGATCCAAAGGGGAACTAAATGGACAAGGAGATTTATAAATCTCTAAGGGTAGTTCTTCACTAACAATGTTAGGCTCGATATCTTCAAAATGTATATTCTTAGTTATAACCTTCTCCTACAGAGACACATAAGATTTATTAGGCTTACCTGATCTTGATGCTCCTTTCTGTGATGTTTTCTTCTGCTTAACAATCTTTTCAGGGTCAGGCACTGGGTCAGTTGGTGATCTCTGAGGATTTCTCTGGGTATGCCTCACGAACTGAGCCAGAACTATAATATGGAGTCACCATTAGGTTGGTTCTCCAGTAGAGTCACCAGATAGATGATTACAACCAGAAATGTGCCCAGACTTTGTCTATCATCAAAATCTGGAACTGTGTGGTTCTCCAAGGGAAGTTGAGCTTCAATCTCCTCTCCCCGGCAACGACACCAATTAATGTTATCACCCCAAGAAACTCTCCTAGGTTGTATCTCAGAGATGCTTGGGAACATTACAAACTCAACATAATGTTGGAAATGGATGAATGGAAGGAATGATGCTTGTTCAAGCTAGATAACCACTCCTACTTTGATTGACTCTAGACTTGTGTGAACACCCCCAGACTACAAGGCTTTAGACCACCAATTACTCACAGTTTAAGGATTGGGTGAATAATGGAGAATACTAACCACACTAGCAGATGCACATGACCCTGTGATGTATGGTTGCAACCAGTAAAAAGGTCTGCAAATCTAATTCCCTAATGTATAGACAGGATGACAGCTCTCTGGCATTAGGTGAAAAGAAACCTGAATAACACATTCATTGATACATACAAAATTCTAACACAGAGGTAGGATGACAGCTCCTCTAATGCTAAACATCAAGAGTTCAGGAATACTACATAACAGGCACAACCTAGAACATAATAGAAATGGAAAGTGAGCAATTAATAGCAAAAGAAGCTTGTATTAGTTGAAAATGAAGATGAGACACTGCAAATATCAAAGCAGTTACAGTCTCCAGACGTTGAACCTTACATCAAAACAACAACCATCAACCCTGATTACATCTTGTTTCTGGGTATATATGGAGTTTGAATACAAAGGTGCTCAGCGATTCTACGTATGGGGAGGTCATAATTGACCACCAACCACTTTAACTACCTGATGGAGTTTCTGGTGTAATTTGTCTGCTTCAGTGAGTAAATCCGATCTTCCCAGGTGTTTTGCTGTCCTTCTCGGGCCGGTGGAGTGTCGTATGGAAGAAGTTCCATAAATGTTAAATGCAATGATCTGCTTGAGGCACATCCTTTTCCTTCTCAACCATCCTGTTTGTTGGACGTGGTTGTTGAGGAACTAATGCACCGTGTTCTGGTAACAGGCCACCTTCTTCCTTTCGGGAGTATGGAATGGTCAGGGTGAGAGGAGTGCGTGGCAGACATACAAGCAGGGAGGAGGAGAGACATCAGTCGTTGGATCAAACGGATAGATGGCAGAGATCACTCAGTGGGAGGTGTTGGGAGGAAAGCAATCGAGATTTGTTGGATCTCGGGTGGGCAGATCAAATGGCCATCGGGCGGAGGAGGTGCACGGGCGGTTAACGGGCGGGAACGGCGGATGGGGGGTAAGCTATTTTGGTCACACCGCTTTCGGGCACCGGGCGGTAAATGTACAAGGGTGCGCGATTCCATCCGAAGGGTGACACGTGGCGGTGGGGGCGGAATGAAACCACTTTCGATCGTGAGCTAATGGGTTGTCGAGGAGCGAATTCTGTCCGATCGCGGCGGGGATGATCGGACGGTGGAAGAAATAAACGGGCGGATTGTTCGTTGAATGCAACGGGGACCGTTAGATCAATATGCAGCGATCAATGGCTACGATCAAAAGGTGGTGATGGACTAGGGGAGCGTGGGGTCACATGAATATGGTTTTGCGGGGACTTAGGCTTTGCGCTCAAGGCTTGGAGAAACAAATTTTATCACGGGTTTTGGAGGAAAGAACGGAGATAATGGGGGTTATGAGAGTGTGAACAGAGCGAAGGAGCAGGAGAAGAATGACTGATGCGAGTCCTTTGTGAGCATAACCAACATGGCCAGACCTGTATTTGACCCTTGAAATATCAAAGTATGTAGTAGAGCTAACAGTAACTAAAAGGATAATGGATGGAAGGCCTAATTGATGTCATAATAGTTCAAGGGAGAAAGTGGTGATCCTTCTTGTCATGTCTCCTAAGAGTTTTCAGCCATTCATGCTCTGTCTTGTATCATAGACCTGGAGATTGTATTGATGCCAAGTGTTTGACATAATTTCAGTCCCAGTTGGGGTTGGTTAGGCCTAGTCTTGAAGTTAGTTTTTGGTATATTAGTCTTGTCATCATGTTTTTAATGGATTCCAAAAGTTACAACAAGTTCTGTGCAGTGGCTAGAATTATGGGATTGAAAAGTGCTTTAAATCCCACAGACTAGCACAGGTCTACTGGAAAGAGTTCCTGGACACAGACATGCAGGTTTGTGGGAGCGTCCAGAGCTCTTTGGACGCTGGCATGCCCATAACATGGGAGCATCCAAAGGTTTAATAACTTAAAAAATTAGTGGGACCCAAGGGCATGATACCTGTATGGTTGGGATGGCTCCTAGGAGTGTTTTTGATGATGTGGAAGGTATGTTTGATGGGTTCCCGTCAATTCCACTTCTTTAAGGATACCTAGGAGATTGAATCATATCATAGTAGCCTCTCATTACAGTTTATGCCAGTTGGCCGATTACTTGGGTAGACGTGGGAGGAGGGTGTTACAAGCAATAAAAAAGGAGTCACATTTTGAGGACTTAATCAATAGGTTCTTAAGGACGTGTAACATAACTAATAAAGAAAAGGTTTGATTGTGTTATAGGTATTGGTTGTTTGGGTTGACAATAAGGCCAATTGGAAGCTCCATAAATAGCTTGTCCTAGTTTTTCTCCCCAACCATCACCTTTAGTGTTTGATGGGGGTGATTAAGTATAAACAATATTGGAAGGCAATGTCAAAGGAGGATTTGCAAGAATTGATGGGAGAGGTAAACTACTTAAAAGAAAATGCCTAGTTCTTTCTAGTTTGTCAAACTCTTCAGAATTGGCATCAAAATGGACTAAGATCCAAAGCATTTTATTCCCCCCACTGCCACATTACATTGGGTTTTCCTCTTTTCCCTCTCCTTGACCCTTGCTAAAAATATCTTATCTAATGAACAAAGTATTGGAGTTACTACCAAAAAAATTTAGCTTAAAGATGAACACATAAAATACCATTGTAATAGAACACTGTAGAATTTTATAAATGACCCTTAACTAAATTATTTGGTAGGAAAGGAATGGCATATAGATGGTTGAAATGAGAGGGTGATAAATAAGGTGTAGAGACATGCCTTGTTACAACAATGAAGCATACCTATGGATTTTCTTTTCTCTTTATATATATGTGTGTCTGTGTGTGTATAATCAATGATAAATCTCAACATGGGTTATGTTGTGGGTAGCTCCCAAGAATAATCAATGAGAAATGCCAACAAGGGTTATGTTGTGGGTATATCCCATGATTAATCAACAAGAAATGTCAACAAGGGTTATGTTGTGGGTATATCCCATGATTAATCAACAAGAAATGTCAACAAGGTTTTATGTTGTGGGTAGATCCCAAGAATAATCAATGAGAAACGTTAACAAGGGTTATGTTGTGGGTAGATCCCAATAATTAACCATTTTGTTCCTAAAAATATTTGACAATATTTTTTTTTAGAGGAACCATTACAAATTCTGGCCAAGGTGAAATTCTTAGGCTACAAACGAGAAAAATCAATAAATGTTTTTTTTTTGTTTGAAATTCTTAGGCCACATTGAATCAAGGTAGTGAGTAAAATTAATAAATGATTTTGTTTTGTTTGTTTTTTTAAACATTTTCTCTTTAAGTGGCTTCAAAAAACTTGTTTCCCATGAACTTGTTAAATACAATGATACGGTCGCTATGGGCTACTGGAATGAGTAATGAAGGAAAAATGAAACAGAAGTCAAAATAACTAGTGAAAGGACACCCACAAAACATGCAACCTATATATCCACTGCAATTCCATACCTTAGCTATAGATGCAAGGTACCTAAGATAAACTCCAAGACAATCTTTCTCTTCCAATCCCAAAGCTTCACAACAATCAACTTCTACTTATATTTCCATCCCCTACAATTATCACATAATTAGATCAAGGTGATACAAACTAGTTTAGTTATAATTAGCTCATGTGAGGCTACGATGGACTAAAAACTTGCTTCCACTATACTTTACATGTTGTCCATGCTCGAAAATGACTACAATGACCACCCATACCTTGGTCAACATGCTCACCATTACATGGAAGAAATATGAAAACCACACATTAATTGAAACCTTTTGCTATTAAAATTGGTGGAAAAGATCTGATGTCCATATCAACATGTATAATCACTTTGTTACCCTTAATTATTTCACCATATGTTAAATCATGCATGATTTGGTGAGAATTTTTTGTATTCTAAGCAGGATACAATCATCCTATCAGCATATCATATGGTTTGCATAATTGAGCCTATATATATATATATATATATATATATATTCAAATTTTAACAAACAACTTGCCATATGTCTACTTAAATGTCACATGACCTTTATCTTGAGATGATTTCAATTTCATAAAAGTGTTCATAGTCAAGGAATATTATAATGTAACCTTGGTTTTTGCATATGTGTTTTCCTTGGTTCTTCTACCATACAAACATCCCATTCATGATGCATTGAAAATGTGAATTGTAACATTAGTAATTTGCTATATGAGTTATCGTTATATCACGTTATATCATATCACTATATTGTAATGCTGCAAGTATTGATGAAAAAACACACACAAATATATCTCCTCAAGTATTGTATTGTTGCATACTCAATCAATGGAAGCCCCAAATTCTTTTGAGAAAAGTGAGATTTTGCAAACAATGTCAAAGTGATAGACGATGGCATATATAGAATTGGAACACTTTGTAGTCATTTCTTGTATTATATCATTGTTCAACTAAAATTTGGGTATACAACTAGTGACTCTATAGGAAGATTATGAGGTAAACCAAAATTCAAAAACTTGAGTTTCGTAGACCATATTTTCTTGTATTAAAGGAAGAGTCTAGTATCAATTTTTATGCAGTAAATCATAATTATTTAGGACATGATGTTGAAAGTGAATCACTACGTCTTGATAAGATATAAATAAACGACGTTGTAATATGGAAGCAATATCCTTAGTTTATTTCCTATATACTAGAGCCAACTCTCATGAGATGAAGAATATAAAAGAAAGAAGAAGGAAGGACAATATGGTTACTAGTATCTAGATACCTTTTACTAGCAACACGTAAAAGTGTAGTGAATATAAGAACACATAAAAGTGATTCAATTATGTTTGAGAATTTGTGTTTATTAAGCCAATCCTTACCAATGAAAATAATTGTAGATAATATATAAGATGCAACATCCTGACCAACCCAAGTGAATAAAATAGAGTTAAAATGAGAACAAAATAAAATAGTAAACAACAAACAAAAAATGCAACAATAGAAAATCAACAAAGTGAAAAACAAATTTTATTTTATTTATTTACATTTTATTTACATAGTGGTCAATTGTTTCTTATTGTTGGCTCCACATAATGTTTCAGGTGTAAGCCATTTGTCATATATGAAAATAACATGTCATTTACATCCTTTAATGAATAGGAATTGTTCCTAATGGCAGAGGCAATAATATATGGACCAATACTTTTGAAATTCCAAATGTTTTCCTTTGTTTGCATGAGAAAAGTCCCATAACATAACTTTTTGTTATATCTTGAAAATGACCGATTTAGCCTTTTCTATCAAAGCATACTTTGACATATTGTTGTCTTCTCTTTAAATGATTTAAGGTAAAGTTCCTTTATTCTTCCCGGGCTAACATAACATTGAATATTTGTGGGATATAAACTGAATTTAGTTCTTTTGCTTGGAAAGCTAATCTTAGTGAATACCTCTTTAATTCAATTTTCATAATAACTGCTTGGCTATAAAGTAACTAGAATGGTGTATGGCCAGTATCGGTTTTGGTAGTGGCGTGATCTTCCCATAAGGTGTATGACAATGATTCACGTCACTAATTATTTTCTTTGGGATTTTGGTTGATCTTTTATTGGTTGAATCAATTTCCCTATTCCCTTGAGGGTAATATGTAGAGAATGTAAAATGTTTCACTCCAATATTATTGTAGAACTATGTCAACTTCCTTGAAATAACAAGTTGTCCATTATTTGAGATTATTTTGATTTGTACGACAAAATGGGAAAATATATTAATCTCTAAAACTTATCACTTATTCATCTTTGGCATTTTAAGGGGCACAACTTCATATCATTTAGTGAAATAATACATGATTGTATAACAACCACGAGTTATATTTCAATGTAAAAAGACTAAAAATAATTTATGCGAGGTTCATTGGTCCTTGGTTTTGCAGTCATCATTTGGATGTTTTGTGTCGGCTGCGGGTTCTTGTTTTCTTGCATTTTTTCCATAAGTATTGGTAACTCTTCAATTACATGATCAAAATATTTGAATTACTTACATGTCGTGGTAGGATTCTGACAGTCTCTCACAAAATGTCCTGCTTGGCCACAGTTACATCAGATAATATATCCTCGTGCTCGACCAACTCCACCACCTCAACGAGTACCTCGACCTCAACCTTGATAACCACCTTAACCATTGTGCTGTGCATGTTACTCATTTCCATGTTATTCGGCTTGCATTCTATATGCATCATCACTTCTATCCATCATTAGTTCATAAGATCGACAATTGTTTTCATCATGTCCCACTGATTTGCAGAACTTGCAATACTGTTACACAACATTTTTTCACTGCCCCTATACTCCCCATCCACAATCTTGGAGGACCTCTATAGTGAACCCGACATGCTTTTTCATTATGAAAAAACTCCTAGTATGTCCCTCTTCATGAGCAGAATAATCCCCTTTGCATCATTTCCCAAGAATCTTCCTTTTACTCCAGTTTACAAGATCGATGTTACTAACCAGTTTCCTCCTTGCGCCGATTTGTAGAGATTAAAATTAGCACTAGTGCCATATGGAGCGACTGAGCCCTTTTATAGTTGTGTCAATCCTCTTTTGGCAAGTTTTTTAAATATGGAGTTGAAGCTTCCATCTCTAGAAGCTTCGTAACGGAAGTCTGGTAGATAGTTGTGTTGGATGGAGACGAAGAAATTAGTTTGGGCTCCTTTCCCCTATTAGGATAAAACAAAATAAAGAGTTAAGACCTTCTCCAATGATGCTAGGAACCATCTCCCATCCATCCAAGCTATATAAACCTCTCTTTTCCCAAGCTAAACTAGTTTTGGAGTGATCTTGAATGATCAACAAGACATCTATAACTTGTAGCTTTCTTGTATATGTTTGAGGGAGAATAGTGTATTTTGTTTTGTTTTGAGACTAAAGGGAAGAAGCCTTAAAACTTCTATTGTTGGGGACATCCATGAGATACTAGCAGAAGTGTGGGAACTCGGATACATTGGAGGAGACCAGCAACATCGAGGAATTGCTTGTAATCTCTTTCTGGTTTATATGAATACAACTATTGATTGATTTCCTACATGAAGTGTTATTTTACATCTTTATGGCTTAATGCTCCTTGACCTGTTAAGTAGGCTGAATACAATATTGTATGCTATCACGTTTGTTGTTGTTGTTTGTTTGCCTATTTCAGGTATTCGAAGGAAGGAAACAAAAGATAGCTATAGTAAGGAAGCATGGTCATCACCAAGTGGAATAGTGTTCTAAGAGGTAGGCCCTCTTAATTGATTCTAGCTTAAGGATATTTTTCGTAGATAGTTTGTTTGTGGTTAGACCCACTCTCTCGAGCTAGAGGAATTGTTTGTGTCCGTACTGAGAATTTACTTGCACCACAAATTGGTGACTCCACTAGGGAGCCAATCCTTATGTTTGATTGATTGTCATTTTATGGTTTTGTGTAAACTTTTCTAGTATCACCATTTCCCTTTAGTGTTCTCTACTTTTCCTGGTTTACTGCTCTGAGCCTAAAATTTACAGTGGCAAGTCTGGTTTTAGCCTTTGATTTTTTTATTTATTTATTTTTTTTCCTTGAATCCTCGGTCAGCACATTTATTTTTCTGACAATCGTGCTGATCAGTGTGAGTTTCTCAAAAATAGTCGTGACGACCCCCTTCCAGCGCTTGTTGTCAGTTAGGTAGTCACGATGATTCGTATAGGTGAAGATCAGGGTTTTCCCTAGATCATAGCCAATGTGTCTTGCCCTTCTAATTTATGTCTCTCAGCTTGTTTTTACTGTGTTCTCCCTGGATGGAAAGCTCTTTTAGCTTGGTTTTTATGCTTGTTAAATTTACATTTTCTTCACGTGGTTTCTTGAGTTCTTGGATGGTTTATAACCCTAGGGCATCTAGGTCATCATCCATTCACCTGTTTGTGTGCTTAGCAAGTCAAGACGATAGTCAAATTTTCTCCTTGCATTTCATTTGTTAGTCCTTTTGTGTCTTTGATTTCCCTTGTAACAAGTTTGAAAAGTTTTGTTTGTTGTTTGAGCATCTCTTTTCGGGCAAGATCATATTACTCATCTTGTTTTTGGTTGAGTCTTTATTTCATTAGTTTGAAAGAAATTCTCTTTTGTGCTTTGCATTTGCTTGTGATTGATTGTATTGGAAATGTTTCATTGAAGTGTGAAGTGTTTGTGAAGCATTCATTTTCTCATTTCATTGAAAAACACATAATTCTAGTTTGCTGAATCAATATGTTGCATTAGTTAGCATCATTGAAGACTAGGGTTGCATTGTCATTTGCATTGGAAAAGAAATGAATTCTCTTTACTAGCGAAAGGACTACTTGAAGTGTGTTTGATAAGAAATATAGGAATTAGAAAGAGTTTTTCATCATTTTGTTTTCAAAAAGAGAAATAGTGTAAAGGTCATTTTGCTTTCGATTGCTTGTTTTGTTGCATTTGAGTGTGTTTCCTACTCTCATTAGTGTAAAAAATTCATCGAATTGAAAGGGTCTTGTCTCATTTAGCTGCATATAGGAGTTTTTCGAGTCACATCGATAAGGCCTGAAAACCGAGACATAATTTTAAGATAAAATCTAAAATCTATTCAATTAACCTAAGGCGCATTTGAAACCTAACGATTAAATTTAGAAGGTCTAGGCTAGAGACGTGTTTCGACATCTTTAAACCTAGCAGCTGTCATTCACTTCAGCACTAGACAACACTAGTACGGACTTGTGCTCCCTGTACCGTCGAGTATATAAAGGGAGACCCCACTAGATTGCAATCCTTTATCCATAGGAAGCTGAGTCTGCCACCTTGTAAACATGATACACTGAACACAACATTCGGGGAGATTGCCTGCTTGTACTTCTTGGTTCGCGAGGAAGTATTTTGCAGTTCATGGTTACCTGGTAATCTTTTTGTCTAGATCATCCCGAGTACTCATTTTGATCTTTTTGACCCCCTAAATATAAAAGATCATCTAATTTCTTATCCTTTCGAGATCATTTCAAACCAAAAGTGATACAGTCACCTTTTCTTCTTTCTCGAGTCTTAAAACATGAAAGAGCACCAGTTTATTTTTGCGTCTTGAAAAAATGTTGCCCATGATCATATAATATCCCTGTTAGTGTTTTTCTGGACCACATCGTGAGTATACCTTTAAATACATTTCAAAGCCTTGAAATCAATCTATCTTCTAGTTAATGGAGACAAAATCATCATGGCTTAACCAGTCGGTTCACTTAGTTCCTCTTCCTCTCCTTTGTCTGAAAGATTGTCTGAGGAGCCTTTTCCCGAATTGGCACAATCACTTGAGGAATTGTTCTGAGTATACAACCTTTGTCATCTCATCCTTCCTCTACTTCAGATACTGGGTCACTTTTTGAAAATGGCCCAGAATCTCTGGATAATCCTATCCAGACTCCCGAGAGTCCGCCGACTTCTAAAGGTCAGCTTGGACTAGTTGTTTATCCTCCGAATCCTTTGTACGATCAACTGAGTATTCCTTTGGAATTATCCCCTTGAACATCTTCGGTCGACGTTGTCGCCTATTTTCACCCATGGAATTAGAAGGCGAAATCCCAGTCTCCTCTTTGGGTCACTCAGAGGTTTCCACTCCACGCATGGTCGAGGAGCAGGAATGTCCTTTCCGTCCTGAACGTTTCCCTTATATAGGAAGCATTCCGACTAGTGTTCATCTTAGTACCACGTAATTATGTTACGTTAGCTCAATTAGTTTCCAGCACGACTACTGCCTCATCGCTATATCACAACCCTATCTGGGCATCTGGCGCTATACCTACCTTAGGTCCGTTCATTCAGAGCCCGACCTTTCAATTGATGGTGAATTATACAATTACTTCAGTCCCGGTGCAACCCACCATTCCAAATCCTCTTGTTTCGTCAGTCCAAGTAACTCGTCTGGTTCAATCGATGATCTCGATTCATGTCTCTGTCAATTCTTCGATCCCACCAGTAAGTGGACAAGTTGTGCCACCATCTAGGGGGAAAGTCCAAATGTTTCTATGATGTCTAGTACAACCAATGTGAGTGGCGCACAAGATCACATGGTTGGAATAAACAAACCCTATGCGGGTGCCATTTTAAACCCTGTTGGCCCGTTTAGATCGAGTCATGTCCAATATCAATAGTCGAATCTTGTTGGTTCGTCTAGGTCTAGTGACATCTGTACTAGCAGCCTGATATGGCTTAGGTTTAGTACCAACCTCCTCATGTTCCATATGGTTCACAGGTGATGGTTAATGCACCCTACATCCCTCAACTTGGACCTTATGTCCAGCCTGGTTCATCCATCGCGTTTGGTGGGTATGACTAGATACAGTTCGAGAACTTTCAAGGTGTCATTCTAGGAACTCTTCAAGTGCCTTTGTAGTAGCAAGGACAACTTTTGCAGTAGCAAGGGAAACCTTCATTGCAGCAAGGGAAATCCATACAGTAGCAAGGCCAGATGATGTCACAGCAAGCACAACTGAAACAACAACAGGGGAAACCCTAGCAATCGTTGCAGCAAACCATGCAACTGTAAGTGTAGTATGTGCTGCAATCCTCCCAGCATATGCCTTCACAAGGTCAACCTCTACAGCCGTAGGGACAACCTTTATAGCCACAAGGTCAGCCCTTGTAGCAACAAGGTCAACCCAGGCAATAAGAGCCCTTATACTCATATCAATATGGTCAATCCTTGCAAGGGCAAGGCTAGGGTCAAGTCCTACAGTAGCAGACACAAAATCCTTATGTATAAGGGAAATAGGTTCAGGCTCCTTTTGTCCAAGGACAACAAGTTCAAAATTCTTATGTCCAAGGGTAGTAAGTGGAAAATCCTTGTGTCCAAGGGTAGCAGGTCTAAAAACCTTTCATCCAGGGGCAGCAGGTCCAAAACCTTTATGCTCAGGAAAATTAGGTGAAAAATCCATATGTCCAAGGCCAGCAGACTCAACAACCTTTTAATCCATATGTTTCTTATCAACAGCCTATGGCTAGACAATTTCAAGGCTTTCAAGGTCAGAATCCTCCCTATGAGCAAGGTAACCTACAGTGGGGGAAAAATCAAATGCCATATGGACAAAATCCTCCACTATGGGGACAAAATCCTTACTAGCAAGGATGGGCCCCCTTATCAATCTCAAATGCCTTTCAATACCCAATTTCTATTCTTGGCTACTCTAGAATTACCAGTTGTCTAGACTCATGAATGACCTGATTCTTCATTCGCCATAGTGGCCTCCATTTACATCCAAGATTTTGATTGATTGTCCGAAGTTTGAAGGAAAAGTGAAAGAGGATCCACAAGCCCATGTGATGACATACCACCTTTGGTGCTCCCCAAATTCCTACATTGATGATTCCATTTGTCTTCGACTTTTCCAACGAACTCTTACAGGTGTTGTAGCCAAATGGTATATTGAGCTACCTCAAAATACATATCATGAATTTAACACTCTCACCATGGCCTTTCTCACACATCTCCAACTGCTGATTCTCTATGAAACTGGCACCCATCTTCTAACATTGCTCAAACAAGACATTGTGACCCACATCTTCGATCATATCCATGAATGGAGACGTAGGCATTGCTTGATTATGTTTGAGATTACTGATCATTTGTTGACCGAGTGGTTTGCCAAATCATTCATTAACAAAATTGTTGAGGTCATTGCTACGGGTGGATGCGTCACTAAGGAATAAGCCATCGCGTGTGCCCAGTATCTAGACCTTGTCTATTCACAATATGACATGTTATATGATGTGTTACCCGATGCGCCTAAACCATCATCTGATCTAATAACATCTAAGTCTCCAGCTACACCTCTGGTTGATGGAGTAATTGGTTCAGTGACTCATACCCCTGCAAAGTCTTCTTCCAAACAAAAGTCGGTTTCCAACACTTCTCCCAATGATTCCTATCGCAATTCATTCAGCCTTGGTAAAACTTCAGAGGTTCATGTTGTCCAGTTTACCACGATGGATAAATCCTCTAAAGGTAAGAAGAAAGGCAAAGGCAAGGGTAAAGTCGATGCCCCAAAATAGGGTCCTCCTAAGTCATCTGTTGGTGATGCTTCTCAATGGAATCCCAAATATCCATGCCTCATCTGTGAGGAGGATCACTATACTAGGGATTGTACTAGATGGTTTGAAGTTATTCGTTTTCTCAAAGGGACCCCAGTTGTCCTGAAAGAGCCCTTTCTATCCCAACAAACCCAAATGGTAGACTAGCTTCATTCATCCACTTCCATAGGTTCACAAGTGTTCATGCTAAGTACATCAATTAACGTGGCTATAGGTCAAAAGATTATCAAATTCTTACCTCGACAACAGGGAAAGAGAAATAAAGTACCCCTTCTTCTTCTGCCCCGTCCAGTTCTGGTCCTCTCCATATATAGAAGGCTAATATTGATTCTACCATTCAACCACCTTCTCAAGGTGTGCTATGGAAGTCCTTGTACAATCCTAACGCTCAAGCCGCTCAACATTACAACATTGTTGAAGATTTGTCTCAAGCACCATAAACTATGTATACTCTCAAGGTCCTTCAAACTTGTCCTTCTTAGTGGAAATCATTACTATCGGCTATTGGGGGTATTGATCCAACTAACTCTAATCTCATTTGTTTTGGCCTGGAAAACTACATTCCACTTTTACCTCATTAGATTTCCTTTCTCATTCAGGTGATCATAAATCAGAAAACCATTCATAGGACTGTCATCGATGAAGGTGCTTATACCTGCATCATGTCTGTTGCTTGTTGGAAGGAAATTAGTTCTCCTACTCTAAACCAGTCCCCTAACACTTTGGAAGCTTTTGACGGATGTGATTTATGACCATTTGATGTCCTTCCCAACATTTCCACTACTTTGGAGGTCAAGACAGTACATATCGAAGTAGAGATCATTGACGTTAATATTAACTACAATCTTCTACACAGATAGAGTTGGACCCATGCGATGCATGTTGTGGCCTCCTTCCTCTTCCGTGTGATTCAATTTCCCCATCAATGAAAGATAGTCATTGTTGACCAACTATCCTTCTTTGCCTCTTCCTCCTCGGATGGCAATGTTCTGTGCGTAAAGAACATCGATGCTCCTTATGAGAGTGTGGGGGCAGGATTCTTTAAAGATCCTACCTTGATGGATATTTTTCTACTTCCGCCTCCTCATGTTGCCTCTGCCAACATGATTTCAGTCAAGTCCGATCCTTGGGTCATTCCTTCACTAGATCTTGTTGATACATGGGGCAAGGTTAAGTCGTTAAGTCCCGTCGAGATTAATTACTTGGAAATTATTTCGGCTTCTCCTTCGGTATCCTTTGATCATCTTGTTTTGAGAGCATCTCTTGATGTGTATTCTCAATCCCCCTGGCTTGGTTCTTCAGAATCTCCTGATCCCTTAGCCGAGACATTTATTTCTAACGAGAGTATCATGGAATTAATGTCTCTGGAGGAAGTACCTTGGAACGACACTCATCATCATTCCTCATTCTTTCTTGGCTCGATGGTCATGTCTGCTTGTCTCGAGGAGTTCTCTTCTCAGTTCCCGTCCCTACCACTTCAGACGCCAATCTTGATTCATGAAGTTTGGTCGGAAGGGAACATGGGTAACATTACCTAAACGATGCTAATTGATGTTTCTGCCAAGCCAGGTTTCGTTGAAAATGCCCATGTCAGGGTAAGTTGTTCTCCAGAAGAGATCAAGCTCTATATTCGTTTGTTCCAAGAGTTTCGGGATGTTTTTACGTAGTCATATGAAGAAATTCCTGGCATTGACCCAAGTATATTCATGCATGAGATTCCAACCCATCCTCATGCAAAGCCCGTATTTGCCAACGGCTTCATCCAGTGGACCCTAGAAAAGTGGCCGCCATCAAGGGTAAAGTTGAAAAACTTCTGAAAGCTAGATTTATTTATCCAATCCCTCTTACTGATTGGGTGTCGAATATTGTACTGGTGACAAAAAAACAAGGCATTATTTGCATTTGCATCAATTACCATGATCTCAATTGTGCCTGTCTTAAGGATAGTTACTCCACTCCCTTCATTGACTAGATCATTGATGAATGTGCTAGGAGTGAATTCTTTTCCTTTATAGACGTTTTTTTGGTTATAACCAGATAAACATTGCATCAAATGATCAAGATAAGACAACCTTTATCTATTTGTGGGGGACTTTCGCATATAAAAAGCTCCCTTTTGGCCTTAAGAATGCTTGGGCCACATTTCAGAGAGCGATGCCTTATGCATTCCACGACATTCGAAACATCATTCAACCTTACTTAGATGATCTCCCCGCTCGTTCTCATAAATTCCTTGATCACCCCGATCATCTCCGACAAATTTTTCTTCGCTGTAGACACTACATCATTCAGCTGAATCCGCATAAATGTGTCATTTGCATCGAATCCAGATGACTCCTCAATTTTATCATTTTTAGAGAAGGCATTCAAATTTATCCTCTTAAAGTTGAGGCCATATTTAATTTACCCCCTTCATCTTCATTGCATCAATTGCAGAGTCTGTCAGGAAAAGAAAATTTCCTTCGTCGTTTCATACTGAACTATGCTGAGCTAGCTTCAAGGTTCACCCGATTGCTTAAGCAAGGAACCCTGTTTGTTTAGGATGAGGTTGCCCAAAAGTATTTTTATGAATTAAAGGTTGTCCTCATCAATTCTCCTTTGCTGCACCCCCTGAAATATCAGCGCGATTACTTCCTTTATCTAGTTGCAGTCTCTAGTACCATTGCTATGGTGTTGGTACAAGACGATGATGAAGGCAATGAACATGTTATTTAATACCTCATTCGCAACCTCCTTGACACCAAAACACGTTGGCTTTGGTTGTCGTACAGGCTGTTCAACACTTTCGGCATTACATTCTACTCCACACTACCAATGTGATTTCAGAATGAAACCCCTTGACCCACATCCTACCTCGTTAGGTGCTAGGGGGCAAGTATTCGAAGTGGATTTTCATCCTCCAAGAATTCGATTTGGTGTTCACTACTACCAAATCTAAGAAATCACTAGTCTTTGATGAGTTGATTTTCTCCCTTCACTCCACTTCTCTTCCTGCTAGTGCCGACGAGCATCTCCTAGATGAGGCTCTTTTCTTAATTAGCAATCTCGACCCCTGGTATGGTGATATCATCGTGGATCTCCAGACATCCACTTTTTGGTCTGCGTTGACTAAGGATGATCACTGACACATTCGGAATCAATCTCAACCTTATTGTATCATTGGAGATACTTTATACTGCATTGGTGTCGATTCAATTCTTCATTGTTGTCTCACTCTCGAGGAGGTTGAGAGAGTCTTGAATGACTGCCATTCTGGTGCATGTGGTTCTCACCTGTCTAGATATGCTACTGCTCAAAAAATCCTTCACGTTGGTTATCTTTGGCCCTCCATGTTCAAGGATTGCATCCTTGTTGTTCGCAAGTACCATGAGTGCCAAATTTATCAATGTAAAATGCGCGCCCCACTCGCTCACCTACACCCTGTTATTACCGTTGGTCCTTTTGCAAATGGGGCATCAACTATATGACCTGTAACCGTCGTTCAGCTGGGGGGCATGGATATATTATCATTGTTGTGGATTATTTCACCAAATTGGCTGAAGTGATGCCTACATACTCTGCAGATGGTAAAACAACGGCTCAATTTCTATTCAATCACATTATTTCTAGGTTTGGAGTGACTCAGGCCATTGTCACCAGCCATGGATCCCATTTTTGAGATTACATGATGGCTAAGATGACTTCTACGTTGGTTCTGCGCCACGATGGCTCAACCCCATATTACCCTCAAGCCAATGGCCAATTTGAAGCTATGAACAAAGTCTTGATTACGATGCTTTAGCGCACCATTGGGATGCACAGGTCAAATTGGCATCTCATGCTCTTTTTAGTCCTGTGAGCTCACTGAACCTCGACCAAGGATGCAACTGGATTCACACCATTCTAGCTAGTCTACGGTCTGGAAGCAACTTTACCAATTGAGTGCGAAATTCCATCCCTCAATATGATTTTTGAACTTCTCCCCAAAACCTCACCTCAGGAAGAACGCTTCTTGTACCTAGAACGATTGGATGAGACTCGTCGTTTTGCTGCTTTGGTCATCGAAGCACAAAAAAAGTGGGTCAAGTCCCATTTTGATCAGTCTATCTCTCCTCAAGCTTTTTCTGAGGCTGATTTGGTTCTTTTGTATGATCATGCTAATGATAAGCTGGCGGCAGGCAAGTTCGAACCCATGTGGCATGGGCCCTACATTGTTAAACCTGTGTTACAGAAAGGGGCCTATGAGTTTATTGACTATGAGGGAAATCCCTTAGACAAGCCCTATAATGAGCTTTATCTCAAAAAGTACTATGCTTAGGTCATCTTGCATTGTTAATTTTGTACAATAGTGTGATTCATTTTTGTACAGTGTGGTTTCATGTGTTGTTTTGCAAGCATCTTTCTTGCTTATTATGTTTCTACGACTTTGCAGATGTCGGTGTCTCCTCACATCAGTTTCTCTAATGGTGCTTGCCGTAGTACCCATAATCTATCATCTGCGGCATAGGCCATTTATGATCCCCATGGTGAGTTGATTGCTCTTCAAGGTATTTTTCTAGGTTGAACAACTAATAACCTCGTTGAGTATAACATAGTTATCGAATTTTTGTCAGAAGCTCTCACTCTTGAAATCTGCGAATTGGTTGTCAACCTTGATTCACAACTTGTTGTCCTTCAACTCAACGAGCAATATTCGGTCAGAAAACCTCAAATATTGAGAATGTATCTATGTATTTGTTTATTGGAGATAAATTTTGATTAGATTACATATCATCATATTCCTAGACATATGAATACATTAACATATGCATTAGCTAATTATGTATTGGATAGACATTTGCGAAACATGTGAAATTAAAAAAACAAAACATTTGTACCATAGTAAGAAAGGAAATATAGCATATTTATATATGTAGATAATGTTTGTCATACATCAAAACCCAAAAAAATAATATATGTGTTCAAATACATTAGTGGCTCACAGGCCTAAAATATGTGGAATGCTAGACCTATGCACCAATCAGCATGATGCTCATGGTAGCATGTAATTGCTCACACTACACGAGTCAATAGTTGGCGGATCCAATCTGATACCCCCACTATATGCCTCTGATACTGGCATGGGACATCACTCATCCGAGCACACTTTGGGATACTGTGGGTCAATCCCTCGAGGTTCTGCATGATCTCCTCCTCATTATTGCTTCCTTCTTGATAAGGAGCAACATCAAACTACCGA
The DNA here is from genome assembly GCA_000404065.3 of Pinus taeda. Taxonomy (NCBI): domain Eukaryota; kingdom Viridiplantae; phylum Streptophyta; class Pinopsida; order Pinales; family Pinaceae; genus Pinus; species Pinus taeda. Next base: position 58,833 of record APFE031338052.1, read on the forward strand.
GCAATGAACATGGAAATCAGGGACATCCCGGCAGGACGTTCTGGTCCAACATCTGCATTTATAAAATCAAAATGTCATGAACACATATATCTCAAAAACAACAAAAAATCAAAAATTAAAATTGTTTGTTTTTACCTCCATCATCATAATCCTCCCCCTCTGAGAGTGACATATCCGGATCATCGTGGAAGTCAATACCACATTAGGGCCAATCCTCTACTACAATCAGTTGTCATCATAACCATGAGAATAAGGTGAGCTTATAGGACATTTGTTGGCCCCCAGTAATCCTGGGCATAAATGCACTCCAATGGACCATTCGTGGTATCGTGGCAATGGAGGTTCCACCTTAGCCAGCTGGTAGTGAAACAACAGAACCCGCTCCAAGAAGAAGGTCACTAAAATGGACCCATAGTAGAACTGCTTCAGGTTTCCTGCCTTGGCTTTTGATAGCTGGCGCTTCATGTTTACCTTCATGGCTTCCGCCTAGTTGAAGATAGGTGGCACTATCCAGTCGATAGCATACTGAAACTTTAACTTGTTGGTCTCATGCTACGCTTGAGCCCCAACCACTCTATTTATGGTCAATAGTAACACTCTCAGCACAAGATCCCAGACAATCATGATCTCGATCTTGCCACTCTTTGATTTGAGTGCTTCCAAGCAGTGTTCTACAAGTTGCATGGTCACACTTTCCCCAATAGGCCTTGACCCATATAGATTGACTAGCTCCCCTCTTTAGGATAGTCCTGTGATGAAATAAATGTCTGAAGTTTCCAACTCCAATTCTTGGTCACGGATCATGAAAACCTCCCAATTCACATCTGAGAGACTGATTAGATACCATAGCAATTTGGGTTGAGCCCGTAGACCTCGTGTGAGGAAGAATTTGGGGAGCCCATAGTTCCTTAGAGCATTCAAGCAATTAGGGTCTACCATTACTTGAGTGTCAATTTCCTCATGCTCACGTTCCTTCCAATCCACCATTTTTCATGATTTTTCTTTGCAAAAACCATATAATCAAGTCAATAAACATATTTGGCTAGAAAAATTTGGATTCAATCGAAAAAATTAGGCAAAAACTTGAAAAAAAATTGTTCACGGTGCCGACGTGATTGTTTTAAAAATAGTAGCGATGATGGCACACTTGACAGTCTTAATAATTCCTGATCAGTGCGATTCCATGCCTGGAAATTGCGTTGACCGAGGGTGATTTTTTTGTCAAAATCTCCTCAAAAAATCCAAAAATGGTTAAAAACACATAAAATAAGCATGAAAATGGAGCTTAAGGTCTTGGCTCTTACCTCCAATTGATGGATCGTCGAATGGCCTCCCGAATCTCTTGCAATCTTCTCCTAAAAAACTAGGGCACAAGTGGGTAAAAAGCTCTTCACACAAAGGTAAAATGGTAAATGGTAAAAAATAATTACTTTTTCCTCTTTTTATTCATTTTTCATGAAATATTAGGGTTTTTAAGGTATTCTTGACCTATTTTGCCTCAAAAACTGGATAATGCATTTACATTTTTTGCAGCGATAGGTGACAGATTACCGATGATGATACTGGAGTCACGTTTTAGCTCTTTTATTGACTCGTAAAAGTCAAATGAAAAGATCGTCAAGTTTTTTTTCCCGTTTTGACTCGTAAAAGAGAATAAAAATGGAGGGTCCATTTTTAAGTTCTTTTCCAACTCTTTAAACACGAAAATATTTCCGAGCTCTTGTTGTTTTGAACTCGTTAAAGGTTGTGAAACGTCATTTACCCAATATACGTTTATCCCTTTTTCGGGTTGGGATGAACTATTTACGAAAAAGGTACTCCTTGAATGAAATGGTCAAATGGTTCTCTCAAGTATCATTTTCTACCTTTTCAGGCTTGAGAGATACAAATGCACAAAAAGGGACCATGTGGAGTTTTCTTTTCCATGTCTTTTTCAAAATCTCTAAACATGAAAAATATACCAAGTTACCCCTTTGTCGAACTCGTTAAAACATTCAACGACATTGGATTTGTCACCATGACGAACATGAGCTTCTCCTTCCTATGGCTCATTAAACTTAGTAGGTCAAATTCGTTTGAAGGATGAACTTACAGTGCAAGCACATGCTATCCCCTTCAATATTGTAATAAAAAATAATTGGGGTACCTGCCAGAAATGGTGGGGGAAAATTGGAAATCCTATCAGTCGTGTCGGCATCTCACTCTTGAACATGACATTTTCTGCTTCATGTCAGGTTGGGATATCCTCCCTTTTCATCATTGACCTTGTTGGGTTGGGCCGTCATTTTTGCCTTCCATTTGATCTCTACCATGCCATCATGACCATCGATCCTATGGATCCAAAAGCTGTCAGACTCTGGATTTGTGTCACCAATATGTTCAAGGGTTAGTCCCTCTACAGTTACACTTACTCCTGATTCTTTGTATCATCTAAAATTATTTGCATCCCTTTGTCTTGTGTCGATGATGTGGGATACATCATGGCCTTCCTTCGACACGATCACTTCCTGTCGACTTCATCTCATTATCCAGGAAGCTGGCTGAGAGACTCCCTTCCAGTACCTTAGAGCTTGCATGCCCTAATGGCAAGTTATTTGCACTCGATGAAAAGCTCACATCATTGGATTTCGATCAAGTGATTTCATAGGTATTCGACATCAAGTCCTTTATTGACATTCCATGAATTGTGCTACTAGTACCTTGAAAGCAATTGTCATTATTGGTGATTTCTCTTGCGCTTGTTAATGGTTCACGTCATTAATCAGTAACCAAGTGACTTTCTAGCATGTTCAACTTCAACACATTCATTCACATGTTAGGATTTGTACTTTGATTGGGTCATTTGGAGCGCAAGACTGTGGGCTTAGATTACACCAGTCCAGGTTGCGAGGCAATGTGACATGATCATGTTGATATACGTGTCTCTTTTAGATGGATGGATGCGTCCATACCACGATTCATGTATCATTTCTAAGAGTTTTTAGTAATTTATATGTATCTATGCTTGCTTACAGATTTTTCGATGATTGACTCTGGTTCCCTGCATCCACTTGTAAAGCATTTCACCCCACTCTAGTTTGACCTTCACACTTTAGGGGGGCATCTGTTACACAACATTTTGTCACTATCCCTGTACTCCCCATCCATGATCCTGGAGGACCTCATGGATGGTTCATGCTTAAGTGTTTATTGAATGATGACCAATCTTATTCCTGTAAATCACTCTTAATTTGTTGTATGTTATCCATGATATTGGAAACTAATCATAGTATGAGGATGAGCTAATCCCATAGAGATTCATATTCAATAAGGTATAATTTTTATGGAATAAGTCTTTAAGCTAACTGGATATGATTACATAAGTAACACATATTTACATAATGAACACAAGCTTATTATTACACATAGAGAGCTTAATCATACTAGTCATAGTGATGTAAGGAATATCATAATGAATAGAAAGAGTTAATATGAGCTTGTATGAGCTCAGTATATGCTAGTAATATCGGTATTCATTAAATTAGTATGATCAAAGTGATAAGATAACACAATGCCTGAATAAGAGTACTCATTAACATGTTGAGAAGAAAATTATTTTTTGGATAAATAACTTGAGGACTTTACCTTCGTTTTACCAACAAAACCCCCTCTATAAAACTGTTTTCCCAAAAAAAACCCTTCATAGACCCTCTGATTCCCTTACCCCCGATGGGTCAACAAAGCAAGCCTTCTGACTCAGGCAGTTAGGAATTCATTACTTAGTCGTTCATCGACAACCTACTTAATCAAGGTAAGCTGGTCATTCAATCTAGGAAGATTACATCTGACTTGATTCCTCTTACTGGTCTAGGTTGGGATTCATAATCCCTGCAAAGGTGCTCCTAACTATGTAACACAATGAATATGTGATTAATAGACCGAACTTTGAGCTTATTAGAGGCAAGCTTCTTGGTCACCCATCCGCTACGCTATCACTAACACCTTCATCAAAAAGAGAGATAACTTCACCCACGAAGTGGGAAGGCGAGGAAGTGAGCCTACCCCCTAGAGGTACTGGAGAGTGCAAGAATGGAGCCACTTGCTTTTGTGTTGTAGAGTAGGGTGGAGAATGGACCTGTAGTATCTCTTCCTTCTGATATTGCCAAAGGGGAATCCTTTACTACGTTCATAGGCTCTCTGTTCATAGACCCTCCTTTTTCCCAACAAAATTGTCGAATCGATGCTCTATCTCTAGGAATCCTTTACTAGGTTCACAAACCTATTCGCAGACCCTCACAAAACCAAAAAGATTGTGCCCCTAGGCCCTTGCAAACCTAACAAAATTGTGCCCCCAGACCCTCGCCTGTTCGCATACCCTCGCTTGTTCACAAACCCAACAAAATTGTGCCCTCACCCTCATGATAGTTGGCCCAAGTTTTTGCCTTATCCTGCCTCTTTTTTTATTTTCTTGGCCAAAATATTGAATAAATAATACCCTATGATACATATATTCACATGTAACATTAAAAAAAAACCCATTCTCCCCCTATTATATAGTCAATATATTGTTTTAGGTTATACCCCAATATGAACGCACATGATATAGTATTGCTTTGTCAGTGAAGCCCTCGTGGTTGGGGCAACAGAATGTTCTTCCATTGTGTTGCGTTGTCCGACCTCCGCCCACATGACTTTCCTGCGACCTCCGAAGGTCTGTCCTCCGAATAGGTTCAACATCCAACCTTCGACCTCCGAAAGGGGTGACCAGTGGGCTGATCGAAAGTTGGGACATTCTTCATATACTATATATTGTAGTGGATAGCAGAACCCCAATGTGGAGCATAGTCGGGTTAAGAGGGAGGTCGGAAGGTTGGGAAATGAGGTAAGTCTGGAGGTCGAGATGAGAGGGAAGTCAAGAGTTGGGAGGTTGGGGTGTGGAATTCTAGTTTCGTTTTGTTGCGGTATGTGGCCTGACTCTAGTTAAGACGGGAGTCGGAAGGTCAGAAACATTAATGTTGTTATAGGAAATAGAAAGGTTCGACCTCCGACCTCTGACTTATATATATAGATATAATAATAATAATAATAATAATAATAATAATAAAATTAATATTTTAGTTTATCTTTTAATTATTGTTTTAATATGTTGCAAATATATTATTATTATTATTTTCTGGTTGTTTATGTTGCAATATTTTTTTAAGTTTAAAGGGTTTGCTTTTTTATTTTCGGAAATTTTTTTATATTTTTTTCGAAGTTCAAGTATTTACTATTTTTTTATAATTTCTATTTTTATTTTTAATTTTATTTATTTCTGTTTTTTTATTATTATTATTATTATTTATTATTATTATTAAGTAGTTGAGAATTTAGAAATAGCTCCTTATAATAATAAAATAATAATAATAAAATGTAAATTATAATATAAATATATTTATTAAATTCAGAGAATTAATTTTTAAGTCTCTAAATTTTTGAAAATATAATTTTAATATTAATATTAATTGTTAATATATAATAATTAAAAATTATAATATTAGTTCTATCTTTTCTAATTTCTTGTATTCAATTTTTAATAATAATAATAATATGTATTGGCGCCTATTGGTGAATTTCAACTACATTTATCAATATGGTTGTGGATGAGATTGTTGATTCATATACGCCTATTGACATATACTAACCACATTTATTAACATAAATGTGGTTGTGCTAGTGTTACCACCAATAAAACCCGATGTTGTAAACTGCTCACCCACACTAATGTGCCCCTGTTCTAATGGTCCATTTATTTCATTCTCCATAGAGGAACCATTGTTCTCACCTGCACCAACACTTTCTTTGCAAACACAACTTTGGAAAAAAAACAATAGTAATAAATTTTCGTTTCCCTTGACAAATGTCAACATGTTCAACATCTACACAAAGGAACAATTTCAAGCAAATCTTATGTACCACTGTTCACTCCATCATGTTGACAAATTATCATTGCTCTTTTATTTTCCAGGTATGCGACTCTTCTACGTGCATTTACTGCATCCTTGTTCTGTTGATACCATTGTTGGTGATATTCATTTTCTCTCTCATATGTACCAGGCGACCAAACTCTTTTCGAACCACAGTTTCTTGTTCCTTCTATTGAAATTCCTACACCAAATTTCAACTCAATTTTAATTTCACTTTTCAATCTTCTTTCCCATCCCACATGCTCAACAAGTATAACCGTTTAAGCAAAGACACCTTACTAAAGAAACAAAATTCAATACTAAATAAACTTTAAATACTTACAATCAACCTAGCATATTACAAAGACATCCATATATATAAACAACATCTCTTTCACTGCAACACACAAAACCACCACTTCTACAGTCTCGTATAACCAATAAGGAATCACTCTACACAATCCATAGGTACACAACATAGAAAAATAACACTCAAGCATCATGGCACCATTAGTCAGGGTCGACTCTCTTCTCCCACCCCTCCCACCCTCCGACCTGCTTCTGCATAGTCGGGGTCAACTCTCTTCTCCCCAACGCTATTCCTCCCCACCCGTCTTGACCTCCAACCTCCGTCGACATAGTTGGGGTCGACTCTCTCCTCCCTCGGCTATTCCTCCCCACTTTTCCCAACCTCCAACCTCATTCAACATAGTTAGGGTCGACTCTCTCCTTCCCCCACTATTCCTCCCCACCTGACCCAACCTCTGACCTCTGACCTCAAGTTCGTAGGCTGAATTCACACCCGCCTCATTTCTGAAAAACCACCGGGCTCGCCACCCCAACAATTAGTCAGGTGCCGCCATATGTGTAGTCCTTTTCTAACCAAGGACCACCCTCACCCATCACACCAACCAACCAACACTTTCCACGTGTACTATTCTTTATGACCAAGGACCACCCTCGCCCATCATGCCAACTAACCAACATTCGACACGCATACTATCCTTAATGACCAACGATGACCCTTAGATGGCACAGCAACCAACCACCAATTTCCATGCATACCATCATTTTCTAACTAAAAACAACCCTCAACTTTCAACCAACCAATGCTCGACATACATAGGGTTTACCTATCGGGGCAACTGCAAGCTGCACCCAATCTACACTACAAATTTAGACCCATCCAAATTGCTTTAAACCTTCACCATGAATCGACAAATGGATCCATTCCCTCCCATGACAAATGCATAAGATGAAAGCCCTCATTCCTGCCCTCGAAACAGGTCTCACCTTTACATCCATCATGTCGAGTTGCTTTCCTCGACCATAGATCTACATAAGAGTTTCCTAAACCCACACCCTTGCTTCATTCCAATAGGTTTTGATATTTCAAACATTCTCCAATTCTAACCCTCTTGAGCTTCAACCCTACAATTGTTAACATATTTCGACCCCTTCTTCTTTCCGCCAACTCGAATGGGGAATTCCACGCATGGCGGCTCTGACTCTCCAACACAATTCTTCCGCATGATTTTGGCTTCCATTCCCGAAGGGGTTACACTTCTCCTCGCACGGGCCATTTCTGCATGCACCATTATGGGTCATGAAAGTAGCTACTCACAGTTGACAATAGCAACAAGAAATGCTAAAAATAGAAATTCTATAAATAGCATTTCAGGTACCAATGTTGGAAATAGCAACAAAGAATGATAAAATAGAAATGCTAAAAATAGCATTTCGGGATAGATTCCAATTTTAATTATTCCCTAAATTAAAAATCAAATTTGAGCTCAGAAGCTGTTTGTAAAATAATTAATTAATTCATCTTGAGTTAATTAGTCGGAGAAAATCAAACATAAAGTCTATGTGAAGACATGCAACAATTATCCCTTTGATTGAGGAAGTTATCCCTTAATTAAGGAGATTAGGATGAGTTGTACCTTGAGTTGTAATTAGTTAGCTCAGTTAATTGAGTTAAGTCTAGTTAGATTAGTTCCAACAGTTTGTGGAGCTAATTGAGAGTTCAATTATTTAATGCATGCATGCATGTAACTAGTGTACTTCAGATAACTGGATATTCTCTCATAAATAACTCATGCATGTCAGTTCAGTCAGAGACCCAGTTGAGATATGAGGAAGGGACAATGTACTATCAGTTGGAGGAATCTTCTTATATAGGAAACTCACCCATGCAGAAGGAATTATCTCCTTCAGGATTGCGCAGTTAGTTCAGAGGTCAGTGTTGTGTGTGAGGTGAGATTCACACAGGTGGCAGCCAGAGGACCCAAGAGAAACTGGGCAAGGAAATAGGAGGCTTGGAGGACTGAAGGAAGGAAAATGTGTTGTCTATTCTGTCTATTAGTAGTAGTGAGGGATTGTACTAAGAGCTAGATAGCTTGTGAGCTAAAGCTTTGTGTAATCCTTAGATATTTCCACTTGTATGACAATACAGAGATCGGGGTTCTTAGCTGAGGCTTTCCCCAGAGTATTCTTCTGTGTTTCATGTGTATGATTTCTTCTTCTCTGTTATATGTGTTCTGACTGATCTTGCTCAAATTGATTAAGCTTCCGCAAAGTTTGATAGTAGAAGTAGATCAAGTATTTTGCTTAGTATATTGCATTATCAGGTGATCTATAGTGAGAATTTATACATGGTATCAGAGCTAGCTGATCCATAGAGAAATTTCTACATGGTATCAGAGCAAAGGTGATCAAAGCGGAGAACAATATACAAAGAAGGGAGAAGTTCGAAGGTTGAAGTTCTTGATTATATAAATCAAATTCTTATCACATCTCAAATTTCACCAATGGCGTTCAATGGTTTGAGACTCGAGTATGCCTTGGATGGCAGCTTGAATTATATAGCCTGGAAGGATTGCATGGAAGCGATATTAGAGGACAATGGTTTGAACGACTTCATTGATCAAGAAATCCCCAAGCCAGCAGCTGCTAATGCCCAAGAATTCGCAGAATGGAAGAAATGTGTGGCTAGAGTGAGGAGGATTCTTCTAGAGGGAGTTCGAGATCACATTGTCTCAAGTCTCCATGGGAAGGAGACACCATTTTCAATGTGGAAAACATTGAAGGATCTATATCAGAACAACATCAATTAGAGGAAGTTGGCACTGAAAGACAAGCTTCGAAAAATCAAGTGTGAAAAGGGTGACATGATCTCTACATATCTGAACAAGCTCAGCACCTGCAGGGATGAGCATGGAAGTGTAGGAATCACGACAGCCGATGATGACATGGTGAGTCTTGCTCTCCTCGGTCTTCCTAAGAGCTGGCATAGCTACCAAGACTTAGTAGATGGAAGAGAGAAACTGCCAGATTGGGAATGACTGTGGTCAGATCTGATGCAGGAGGAGATAAGGAGAAGCACAAGAGATGGTTCTTCATCCAAGGAGGAGGAAGAAAATTGTGCCTTAGCGAGTAAGGCAAAGAAAGGGAAGGAGAAGGATTCTCATCCCAAATCAAGTTCTTCTCATGGTGGGAAGAAGATTGACAAATCTAAAGTGCGATGCTTTAATTGTCATGAGGTGGGCCATTATTCAACTAATTGTCCATTGAAGAAATCCAATAAGGGATCCAAGGAAGGATCTAAAGGTGAGGCATTGGCCTCTCGGTTCGAGTTAGATTTTACCCTCATCACATGCATGGTTTCATTGATGATGGGTTGTGGTTGATTTCTTGACAGTGGAGCCTCATTCCACATGATCGGCGATAAGAGTCTGTTCAGTATCTTGGAGGAGAAAGACCTCAAGATACTCATAGAGATGGGTAATGATGAAAATTATAGTGTTTTAGGAGTGGGCACAGTTGCTTTTCAGAGGGAGCATGGAGCTCACATTACTTTGACAGATGTGAAGTATGTGCCAGGACTGAAGAAGAACTTGGTATCGATCGCGATGTTGGAAGAAAAAGGCTATGATGTAGTCTTCTGTAAGGGAAAGGTTTTCCTTAGACACATCATCACGAGAAAAGTGAAACAGATCGGTTCATGAGTCAAGAACCTATATGCTCTTGAGGTTCAAGATGCATGCAAAGCCTTGAGGAGCAAGGCAACTATTGGAGATATGGTGGTTGAGAGAGAGAGTACACTACTTCTCAACATGTAATCCCAAAAGAAGTCTTAGACAATTGTGGAGGAGCCACAATTGGAGATTCTGAGAGGAGATCGAATGGAAGCATCCACTCATGCAGAGACCTCTAGCAGGGGGGGAATTTCAAGCCAAGTCAGTAGAGGGATCACATGCAACCATACCTCCAGGTGTGAGGTGGGGCGATGTGAAGTGATAGTCTCAAGAAGGTTGAAATTGGGTAGGGTCCATTGAGAGGTTTTATCTCATGGATCGTACCTTGCTACGAGAGCCCAAAGTACATAGTAGTGGGAGGAATCAGTGGGATTGATGTAGTCAGAGATCAAAGTGACAGAGGCTAGAGTAGTCAAATACTAAAGAGCACAGAGAAGGATTGACAACAGTCCAGAAAAGTTGAGTTAGCAGAAGCGTAGATTTTTCAGTCGACAAAGGCAATAACAGTCAGAGACTTTGATGACAGAGGCATCATTCTAATTCAGGTTGGATATTTTTTTGTTTCTAGATTTGCTAGAGCAACAACACTATGGAGAAGTTTTGCATGTAGAACATTCCAAAGTTTTAGGATTAGGTTCGAGTTGAAAGCCTTTTTGTTGAGAGGGATTATTGAAAATAGCAACACAGAATGCTAAAAATAGAAATGCTATAAATAGCTTTACCATAAATAGTGTTTCAGGTACCAGTGTTGGAAATAGCAACAAGGAATGATAAAAAAGAAATGCTAAAAATATCATTGCTATAAATAGCATTTTGGGATAGATTCCAATTTTAATTAGTCCCTGAATTAAAATTCTAATTTGAGCTCAACAACTGTTTGTAAAATAATTAATTAACTCATCTTGAGTTAATTAGTTGGAGAAAATCAAACATGAAGTCTATGTGAAGACATGCAACAATTATCCCTTTGATTGAGGAAGTTACCCCTTAATTAAGGAGATCAGGATGAGTTGTACCTTGAGTTGTAATTAGTTAGCTCAGTTAACTAAGTTTAGTCCAGTTAGATTAGTTCCAACAGTTTGTGGAACTGATTGAGAGTTTAGTTAGTTAATGCATGCATGCATGTAACTAGTGTACTTCAAATAACTTAATATTGTCTCAGAAATAACTCATGCATGTTAGTTCAGTCAGAGGCCCAGTTGAGATCAGAGGAATGGACAATGTACTATCAGTTGGAGGAATTTTCCTATATAGGAAACTTATCAATGCAGAAGGAATTATCTCCTTCAAGATTGTGCAGTTAGTTCAAAGGTCAGTGTTATGTGTGAGGTGAGATTCACACAGGTGGCAGCTAGAGGACCTAGGAGAAACTGGGCAAAGAAATAGGAGGCTTGGAGGACTGAAGGAAGGCATACGTGTTGTCTATTATGTCTATGAGCAGCAGTGAGGGATTGTACTAAGAGCTGGATAGCTTGTGAGCTAAAGCTTTGTGTAATCCTATGATATTTCCACTTGTATGATAATACAGAGATTAGGGTTTTTAGATGAGGCTTTCCCTAGAGTATTCTTCTGTGTTTCATGTGTATGACTTCTTCTTCTCTATTATATGTGTTCTGATTGATCTTGCTCAAATTGATTAAGCTTCCACACAGTTTGATAGTAGAAGTAGATCAAGTATTTTGCTTTAGTATATTGCATTATCAGGTGATCTACAATGATAATTTCTACACATACTGTTGTGAAAAACTTTCTGCTCCCCAACCCCTGAGACGAAGATGCGAGCGACGGATACCCAACCTCCTGAAAATGCAAGGCTGGTAAAAAAATCCTTCAAGTGCCTCGAGGCGCCATCATAGGCAGAAGAAGAAATAACTTCAAAAACACGTGCACTATCCCCTCTCTACCCCAGAAGCATAGACATCAATAGCTGAGAAGAAAAACCAAGTCCCTCTGATACAGGTGGTATACATGTAACCTTTCACATTAATAAATGGGTCTTTGAAACCTATGTATTCAATTATATGTTGCTTTTCACTAGAGTTATATTTTTAAAAATAAATGGCGTTGAGATGAGAGTTACCACTTTCCCTTTACTTGTGTTCTCATGATTTGTAGTTGTTCATTGTTTAGCTAGTTCCACATTCTCCCATCGGGCAACAAACTTCACACACATTCTAATTCAAAAAATGTCTAGTAAATTTATCATTGATACCTATTTCGTTGTTATTCTTCACAATTGTACAAACATTTGTTGCAATGAAATGTTTTTACTTTTAAAATATCCATAACCAAGATACAACACAAAAAAAATAATGAAAAAACATAATACAAATACATTATAAATTATATAGCAAAAGACTCCACACAATCCACTGATGCTTTGCAAAAAAAATATCATTTAACTACATTCTTCAACTTGCAAAACTGTAGACCAATACAACTAACGTCCAAAAAAATGTACGTAAATTTCACATGGTCATATTTCCATCAACCACTCCAAATTCGTATCTGAGTCAACTTGAAAACGTCTCCACAATTAATCAAACATGACATATGGAACAATCCCATAGAAAAAATCAATCAAGCCTCAAATGCTAAATGAGGCTATCCATAGGCAGTAGTGGAATATCCCCAATTGAATATGTGTATGGAGAAATAGAGAAAACATTTCCATTTTCAATAACATCATTCAAAACTTCAACCGACTCCACATGGAGCCTGAATATTTATGACAACACGAGAGCATCTTCAATTGTCAGTATACATAATCTAGTCACCATATCATATACCTTTAATTACACTTCCATAAAACCCAACTTAAGTACTTGTTCCCCAACTACAAAAAAAATGTACATATCCTGCACATTTACTATTTATATCCATTGACATAATATGAAGCAATCTCTAACTAAACCCCCACTCATCTTCAAATTATCTAAGCTTCATTCAATTAAAAATCGACCAAACTCGAAATTTTCAACCTCTTCAAGCAACAAAATAGACATTGAACCATTGTTCACAAGATAAACCAGCTGGTTCTCGTGCAATCCTAATGCCTTACACCATATGTCATGTGTAGTAACAAATTAAAAACCCCATTGGTTTCTGTTGAAGGCCCCGAAAATCAGGTCAACAACAAGGGGGATACCCGCCCGGTCCGGACCTTGGTTGGAAGCTCCTTATCCGTTTGGTATAGCGGGTCCGACTGGGGATATGGGACCAGTTTCCCAATTCAGTGTGTGTGTGTGAGAAAGATGGGTATTTCTGTTCTAAATGGAATACTTCTATCCTAATTCTAATCTAATGCTATGCTATTATATTCTAATAAACAGAAAAACATCAAAATTTATGCTAACCCGGGGTGTGATCGTTCTTCTATGCGATCTAAAAAGATTTCAAACAATAACTGGTAATAAAGATTATTCAGCTATTATAAGAAAAGAATTCAATAAGGATGAACTACTTTGTATAAGAATTTAGACGAAACAATTGTGAAAACTTATCGCATAAATGAGCTATTCATACACTAAACATAAACAAATAGTTATCATCGTACAAAAGTGCCAAATGATAACTTAGACATCCATGTTGTAATATATAAACAACTAAAAAATGAATATCACTTTAACGCATAAGCAGAAATGGTTAAGAGATAAACGTACCATTTGTAACTAGTCCTACTCATGAGCTTCAAGCGACAATTGATTTATCTCTCCTTGATTTAACATCCAGTAAGAGTATAGAAGTGCAACATCAGTAGCAAATATCAAATGCAAATATCAAATAAACCCTATTCCATTCATTCACCAAAACCTCCTCTGAGAGTGAAAAAGTGCATGTTCTGAGGACAAGTTTTTGATAAATTTCTAGACCCTTCTCTAAATGCATGAGAAGGGTTTAAATACTACTAACTAAATAACTTATTTACAGAAATTGAGGATTCGGTTTAAATGATCGTTCTCTTTCTAAGCAAAACTATTTCTAAAATTAAATCTACTATCTAATTATTTCTAAATTTGCTCCTTAACGTCGCAAGCATTCAGTATTTTCCTGAGTGGAGTTGGTTGCCTGTCTTCCGTCTTTGGTTGAGTTAAGAAAATAGAATCGACAAGAGCTGGCATTATCTTCTCAGTAAAATTGATGATATACTTGAGAGTCATCCAATGACTATGTGACATTACCATGTATACCTGGTAAAAATCCCATTTCAACTTGGTTAACCCTTGGACTGCTTCTGCTTTTCCTTTAGTCTTCTGATTCCAGTTTGTTTCTATCGTTGTTTTCTTGCAATTTTCGGGGCTTGCAGGTGACTGAGTAACTAGGAGCCTTCCTTTTCGAGCAAGTTTTCTTAGCGATGCGTGATTAGCGGTAAGCACTAATGGCACATCGAAAACTGCCTATGTTTCTCGATCTGAGCTTCCCTGATGCGTTTTTCGCCTCTTGCGCCTTTTTCTCTCATTTGGTATAAAGCTCAAAATTTGTAAAAATATTGATTCCGTGAGCTCTTGACCCTGAGCATTAAACCGTCTGTTTCTGGTATCAACATCGTTCAGTACCCATTCAACCATGGTTGTATATGAGAAATCTGTGATGGATGCCTCAGAAGAGCTTTGCGGCTCTTTCTCTCCCTTAAGTAGATTAGGTGTGCCTTCCGAAATGGACATTGGAGTGCTGCCTTTCCTCCTCATAGTTTTCTGCATACTGCCTTGTATAACGCTTCGTCCTTCTTTCCTGCAGTTTACATTTGAGGTGGAAGTAATGATAAAAAATAATGACAAGAAAACTTTAAATGCCGGAGATATGCAAAACATGCCACCTTACGTGAACTAGTTCTTCGAAAAACACAACACCATACTTCATTAACAACTGGCAAAAACTCATTAATTCGCATTAAAATGTGTGACCAATTCTTGGCTTAGAAGAAGTTTTCTTGAATAATGAGCCAAAACCAACTGCGATGGAGAGGTTCTGCGATTTTGCTTTACGAGATCGCAGATCGCTGTATCGCAATATCGCAATTTCATTGTGCTATTCTATCACAAGATCGCAGTGTCACAATATCGCAGTATCGCAATATCGCAGTTCGTAATAATCCTTATGCGTAATTCATGTGATTTTTGCGATGTGCGATATGCGATATCGCATATCGACGATTTTATAGTCTTTCAATGTGAGTGCTTCTTTAACGTATGCGATGCGATGAAGTTTCGTGTCGCAATCTCGCGTTTTTTTATCATTTTAACTCATTAGAAGGTACCCTATCATTCTTTGAGCGATGCGATATCTCTTAAGGAGTGAATTTTTCTTTCTTCATTATGAAACTTAGGTTTTTTTAGATTCTTCAAAGGTATTTTCCTAAGTCCATGATGTTGTAAGTTTCATCTTAAAGGAAATATAACACTAATTGATTTTTAGATTTTTACTGAGGGTCCTCACTTATTTAGTATTAGAAATAACACTTCATAAGGAGGGGGGTTGTTGGTGGCCACAACAATTGGTGATTCACTTGGAAGAACCAGTTATCTCTGTGTTTCTATTCAATTTTTTCAACTTCCAAAACAGAAAATTTTTCAGAAAATTAAACTTTATTATGGAAAGATAAAGTACATTATGCTCTAACCTGTCAATGACATTTTGTTTCAGCTATTTTCAACTTTGATTATTTGCTTCTTCAAGTTAGTCCTTGTGTTTAGATCATCCATTACTTGGTTTGTAAAAATAAAACAAAGTCTTCTCTGTAAACCGGTTTTAAATATGCTTATTTGTCGTCGGTAGAGCCTCTGCTGCCAGCAGGCATTTATAGCCTCGACAGGGTTACCTGTTACCCAGCAATGATCCTGTATCCTACTTAAAGAAACCTACAACTCTCAAAGAAGAATCCACATCTACACTTATTGCTTTGATTTTCTTTTTTATTCTTAAAGAACAATGTCTTGGTTTGATAGCCAATTTATGACACAGTCATTCATTCGATTTATAATTTTGCTGAACAAGCTAGCTCGTGATGAGACCCCTTGCCTCTTGATTGTAACAATCTTGAGTCATTGCCCTGTTGTGGTATGAAGTATTTGGCAAAGTCAACAAGTTATAATATCTGTGATTATGATAAGCCGTCTCATGATGAGACCTCTCATTCTTCAAGATGAAGTGTATCCTTGGATTGTTCCTCTGAAAGCTATGATTTCCTTTGGCAGGGAGGAAGTCATTGTTTCCTGTAGATAGCTCTGGACGACAATGATAGAGTTTTTGGAAGTAGCTGTTCTACAGAGAATCTTTATTTTGTTATTGATACCTTTCATTGCACTGATATAAAACAATTTCTTCACTAAAGGTTGTTTTCATTAAATCTTTATGAAGTTGAAACTAGTGTCATATCTAGGTTAGAGTCTTTAACTGTATCTTTCAATAATAAAGATCAATTTTCCAAAAGATTTGCTATTTATAAAAGCGAAAAATCAAAATCTAAAAGAGAGTTGGTGTCTTTTTCGTAAATGCCTAATGTAACCATTCACAACTGACTTTATTATGAAAAAGAAAAACTATTACTCTACAAAAATAGAAGAATAATCTTCTATGGAAAATATTTCTTAAGAATTTGTCCATTGACAGGCAAAGAGACTCTTTTACCTGCTAAATCCTGTAACACAAATGTCGATGGACCTAAGACTTCTACAATTTGAAAAGGACCAAGCCACATTCTTTGAAATTTTGTATGTTTCCCCCTTTCTTCATGTGCCTTGTCCCATTTTAAAACTAAGTCTCCCACCTGAAAATCTTTTCTGGTCATTATATGTGAATCAAAAGAGGATTTTTCTAGTGCTTGATGATGAGCATGTGTTTTCTTAGCTTGTTCTCGCTGTTCTTCTAATTTGATTATTTCCATTTGCCTTAAGTGTAATGAGGAAGTTGGTACTTCATCAATGTATTGAACTAGAGACAAAGAAGGAATTGCTAAATGAGTAGGAAGAACCACTTCTCTCCCATAAACTAAATTAAAGGGAGAAGTGCCGATGGAAGCTTTTCTCATTATTCGATCTGCCCATAAAGCATATATTAAGGATTTATGCCAATTTTTATGATTTTGGTCTACTGTCCTTTTGATAATATTGATTAGATTTATATTTGTAGACTTGGCTAACCCGTTGCCCTATGGATAATAATTGGCCGAATATTTAAGTTTGAATCCTCTTTTAAGTGCAAATTCAGTCATTGCATTTCCAGAAAAGTATGATGCATTATCGAACATTAAAGCGGAAGGTAATCCAAACCT
>APFE031338062.1:0-10109 GCA_000404065.3 Pinus taeda
TTATGGATACAACCTCATCTGCACCGAGCTTCCCATCAAGCGTGAGGAAGGATTGAAACTTGTTGCTTGCAACATTGATTTCCAAGTAAGATTGTTCCAACAATTCAGCAATTGGATCATAAAATTCATGATGGTTGTTTGGAAAGCCTCACGATATTTGAAATGATGGATTTTCAATTTGACAAATAGGATCAAGATTGGAATCTCATTAGGAAAAACAAATATGACCATTCTCAA
This sequence comes from Pinus taeda, assembly GCA_000404065.3. Lineage (NCBI taxonomy): Eukaryota > Viridiplantae > Streptophyta > Pinopsida > Pinales > Pinaceae > Pinus > Pinus taeda. Next base: position 238 of record APFE031338062.1, read on the forward strand.
TAGGCATGCTAAGACAATGAGTTCCTACCATAACCATCAGCGCAAGTTGAAGTACCTCACCTGCTTGACAAAAGCGTGATGAGAAATATGCTAAACAATGAAGATTAGAGAGCACGAAGCAACTACCATCGAATGTGTTGTTGAAAAAATGATAAGTTGAGTGAAAGTCACCGAAGATATAGGAATGATCAAATGAGCTGGTTGAAACATCAGTTTCCTAATTTGAAATGAAGAAACAAAATTCATTTGCGAAATCTTGTTAATGCTCTGAATAATGGAAGAAAGTTCCCTGTGAGCTAGATAAGGTAGACATATTTGTATTGCATGGTTCATCAGAAGGATGAGGAGCTGATCATGAAGAGGGAAATTCAATAATCATGATTGTGGGTAAAGACGGTCTTTGAGATGATCAAATTCACAATCCCATGATTTCATGAGAAACAAACATTCCCAAACCACGTTTCATGTAATATACGTGCATGAAGATGGGTGTGCTATAACATATCCATGGATTTGGTCATAAAATTTTAAAAGTTTGAAAGATCACACATGGAATACCAAACATTTTTTTACACGGGGATCAACACTAAATGAAAAAATGCAGATAGATGGATCGCGCATGAGAAACCAGATCTGGTTTAATTTGGGGGGCTTACCAGAGTCGCGAGGTCCTAACATAACCATCAATGGACCTTGAAGTACCTTCACTCCTTGGTACATCTCGGAACTTTCCATAATTGCATAATCATGTTTTGAAGCTTGAACAAGATCATGCATGGCTTGAGTATGGTTATTGTTGCTGATTTCAAAACTTCTCTAAGGATGGTAGCCATCTCTATCACAAGTTGCACTAGATTTTTCATCTTTAGCAAGCTAACTTGAAGAGTTATCTTCATGCAAGAGAATAAGTGATGGGGAATGGGAAGTATGCTATGTGATTAGAGTGTTTTCAATTTCATCATGGATCACGTCACTACCTTGTGTGAATTGAGGAGATAACTCACCGGATGAAGAAAAAAGAGACCATGGATTATCTTTGACACATGTGGATGCCTCGTGGATGGTAGGAAACACAGGCAAGTGAGGTGAAGGGGAAGTTTCGACATCAATATCTTCTTTGAGTGGAGCACATTCTAGAACTGAGTTAGAGTCTTCATGAGAAAACGAATGATCACATGATGTGTTTGGGTATTTGTCACAACATATGGGAACATGGGAGTGATGACTCCCCAAGACTAGGGATTGATTTGAAGTTATAATTGTACATGCTATTCAACCGAGATTTGCAGATTGACAACCGTTCAAGGATGGAAGCTCATCATTTTCATGTGTAAATTTTTGAAACAGAGAAGGAAGATTTATAGTGTCCTCACCTTTCTACTCCTCTGATGGTGTAATGTGACCGCCTTGCACCTGATCACAATTTGAGCCAATAGCTTGAGAATTAAGAGAACACGAAAATTGGCTGGTGAAGTGGATTGATCATGCGAGTAACGCTACAAGGAGTCATTTCTTGTAGGTGATGGAGGATGGAAGAGGTGAAGATTAGAGTCAAGGCATGAGTTATGAATGGTGACATCCTCTTGAAAAATGCAGGAGTGGTTCTTCATTGTTGGCTTCCTGATCCATTTTGGAACTTCCTCCATAGAAGCGAGAGACAGATGAGAATATGGGTTGCGGACATGCTGCCCAGAATTCTCAGCTTTACAACCATCGCAAGGGGGCACCCACCTTGGGACCGGAAAATGAGGAGGAAAAGGAACAAATGGGGTGTTGGGATCCTCCTTTATAATCTAAGGTGCCTCATGATCCACAAGAGTTGGGGAGGAAGGGAAACTAGGAGGTTCACCATATTGAGAACTATGAACAAAGCATTTAAACTCTTCTTTGAAGAGGTCAAAGCTCACAAGCCACTCAAGAATTTCAAGGCAAAGGTGAAGGAAGTGATCAACAAAGTCCTCAACTGATTCATCAAGCTCCATACTTAAATGACATTTTTTTCACGGAAATCTCGGTGCCTATACTAATCAAATATTTTAATCATCATTTCCGCAAGATGACCAAATGAATCGCTAGGGGAAAAGGGTAATATATAACACCAACATTGAGCACGAACTTCGAATGTGAGGGTGAGTAATATAGTCTAGACATTCTTGTACTCTTTCTTGTGGAGCAAGCAAAAGTTTATAACTTGGCGCACATCCACACGAAAAGATGGTTCACCCCCACCACTGAAAATTGACTTGGACATGTCATGGATAACTTTCATGGGGATGTACATTCAAAATTTCTAGAAAGACATCCCAGGAGTATGATGTCAGGAAGAGCCATTTTTAATTAAGAGATTGAAACCAGACTCTCACACCCTCTCCCTCTCTCACAATCAATCCCCCAACTCTCCTTCCCTTCCACACTTTATCTATGTCCTTCCATCTATGTCTCTCATCCCATATTTCTCTCTCTGTCTTTCGTTCTCTACCTCTCTTTCTCTAACCCACCGTCTTTCTCTATCCTGCCTCTCACTATGTCTATCTCCTCATTTCCCTATCCCTCTCCCTCTACCCCCAATCTTCGGAAATTTCTCTTCCCATCCTCTTCCTCCCTCTCTTTCTCCCGCCATCACTCCATATATCTCCCGCTCTCTCTTTTTGTATGTGTGTGTGTGTACCACCCCCACTCTTCCCATATCCATGTATATCTTCACCTTTCCCTCACTCTCTTGCTCCCCTCATTCCCTTCCCCAACCTTGTCGCTTTCTTTCTCCCACCCTATGTCTCTACCTCTCTCCCCCATTTCTCTCACACTCTCTTCCTCTCTCACACTCATCCCTCTCTCTCTAACTTTATGTATCCTTCTCTCTCTCTCTCCCACACAACTTCTCTCACCCTATTTCACTCTCCATATCTCTTCTGCTTAATCTCCATTGTCCTCAATATCCTACTTTCTATCTATATATCTACCCCCCTCTATCTCTCTACCTCTCTATCTCTCTCTCCAAACCTCTCCCTTTCCCATTGTAACCTCTCTTTGTCTCTCCCTTTATCCCCATTTCCCTCTGTCTTTCTCGCACTTCTTTTGTCTCCCCCTCTCTCCCTATCTCTTTCTATCATTATCAATCTCGCTACATCTCTCTCTCCCTCAATATTCCTCTCTCCCCCTCATTCTCTATCCCTCTCAATACCTCTCCCTCACTCTAGTATTCTCTCTACTACTTTTTCATGTCACTCTTCGTCTCTCTTTCCCAGAAAATATATCCCTCACACTCTCCCCATATCCATAACTCTCTTCCAAAGACTCTACCATCTCCCTCCCTCTTCCCCCAACCTTTCTATCTGCCTATCTGTTTCCCTCTCTACCACCATCACTCTTTCTCTCCCTCTGGCTTACATCTCTCTCTCTCTCTCTCTCTCTCTCTCTCTCTCTCTCTTAGTTACCATCTTTGTCCCTCTATCTTTATCCACCCTCTATATCTCCCACTCTCTCGCTTTTCCTGTCTCTCTATCTTCCTCTCCCTATCCCTTTATCTTTGTCTGTATCTTTCTTCATTTATCTCACTCTCTCTCCCTCCCCCCCTCTGAATCACTCTCCCACTCCCTCAGATTCCCCGCTCCATACTACTCTCTTTGATACTCTCTCCCCCCCGCACCCACATACTCTCTCTTTCCCACACATGCAAACCCTTTGTCTCTCCCTTTCCCTCTCCCTCTCCCCTACCCGCTCTCTCCGACACTCCCTCCTTGTCTTCCTCCTTCCCTAACTCCCTCTCTCTCTCTCTAGTCTCCCACTCCCTCTCACCCACTTTATGCATCCATCCCTCTATTCTTATTCCTCTCTCACACTCTCCCTCTACCCTCCCATTGCCTCACCCCCACTTATTCCTTCACTCCCTCTTTCTCTCCCCTTATCCTAGTCTCATTTCGTGACACCCTCTCTCTCTCTCTCCCCAACCTTCTTTCTCCATCAATCCTTTCTTATTCCTCTCTCACACTCTCTCTATGCTCCCACTACACTCGCCGACATTTCCCCTCCTCTCTATCCCTCCCCCAGACCTAGTCTCACTTGATCATACCCTCCCTCTTTCTCTCTAACCTCCCACTTCGTTTCACCCACTTGTCCCCTCCATCAGTCTATCTCCTCCCATTGTAGTCTCGCTTGTAAAGACCTTCACCAACACACACACTCTCTCAATCCTTCCGCTTCTACCTTGTCACTACCTCTTGGCCTCCCCTCCCCTCCTATCTCTGGCCCACCATCTCACTATTTGTCACTCCCTCTTGGTCTCCGTGATTCATGCCCACCTTCTCCCAACTCATACTTTTTCTCTCTCTTTCATACATGCACTCATTATTTATATATTTAAAAATAATGAAGACCTTTATCACAACACAAAAAAATAATGCATAACAATATATAAATAAAAATTTCAAAAAATACAATCATATAAATACAAATAAATATTAAAAAAAATACTTATAGTATCATACATTCATTCCGTGTTAATATTAAAAACATAAAATGCAAACACCTAAATGAATCTATATATATATAAAAGACACATACAAATAAAAATAAAATTAATGAAAATATTCAATTATAATTATATGTATGTTAAAACAATTAAAATTGCTAACTTAAAAAGACTTATAATAAAACTGGAATATTAGACCATAATTTGGAATAACATTTATTACTTGAAATAAAATTAAATATGAAATTACTAGAGAGCATAAACTTTATGATAATTATTGAAAAAAAAATCTACCATAAAATAGATATATTTTTCTTAAACAATGGTCGCCATCCTAAAATATTTTTGATTCACATATTTATTTATTAAGCATCATATTCTTTCAAATTGGGCATTCATCATCTCCCTATGGGTGTATCTGTAATTCTACTTATATAAGCTATATAATGTATTCACTGAAGCTCGTCAATGGAGTCGCTTGAGCATAAATGTAAGTTTTAAATCATGAATGTCTCGTAAAACACGTTAATGGCGTTGTTTAGAGCTAATCAAAGGTTTAGAATTCAATTTCAAAGGAAGGAGAATCTGCACGCTACTGTATTTTCACGTCACGTAAGAAGTGCTGCGAAGAAGGACAAATTTTCAAGGATTTAAACTATAACAAGGAAAACGTTATATTATATCACATAAACATAGGTTTTAAAACAAAAATTTGCTGTAACTTTTCAAGTATTTAAACTAAACGGAGCTCCACCAGGGTTAGACCATCTAAAGGTACTGGCAGCAAAGGATCCGGCACCTATTCTATTGTACGGGTTCCGTAACTAGAATGCATCCGGAAACACCAACTACTCGTCTACAGGAGGCGATCCCTGCTTTAGGAGAACGAAAGTAACCAAAATCTACAAATGAACGAAATCAATTCTGAGCCTAAACCAAAAGTTTTGAAACAAATTTTGAAAATCTATATTAAAACTAAAAGGGGCTTTGAGAACATGCACAACGCGAGCGGCAAGTAAATATTAAGAGTGAAGCTTGTGCATCCACAAATGTAAAAGCACCATTGACACAAGAGCATGGGGAGCTCATGTCCATCAAGATATCAATTGTTGCAAAATAATCATAAGGTAGACTCTCTGCACCTGTCCAAGTCCGCGGAGATCAAGAACAAGGATCCTTTTATGGAAAAAGCGATGAGATCATCGCTAGCCAAGCGCTGGAAAATGCAGGCGAGCTTAACCTAGTTGGATAACAAGTAACCGTGGTGAAAGCCGTCATCACTTCATTCTTCTGACAATCTTTAATGTTACAAATTAACTCAGAATATTTTTGGGTAACAACTTTCAAATTTTAATGGGAAAAATAATTTCAACAACAAATTGACTATGGCCATAAAATTATTTATGACAATATGCAATCAAAATTGTTTATGCCAATATAAAATCAAATTTAGTTGATCGACTCATTGCTTCATGTCTTCTCCGCAACATACAAATCTAAGAGGTAGTCTAAGAGCTGCTTTTTTAACGGCAATTTGCAATCAACCTAAATTTGCAACGGTAAATAAACGTAAAATAAAGGTAAATTTCTTACCAAAACGAAAGAAGGATGTCCTCATTGCAAACTGCCAATTCATTAATTAATTTCCTTCTCATTGATCTACTAGTTGTTCTACTCACTGCGAACCGCCAATTTATTGATTAATCTCTTCTCTTCATGTCTACTCCGCCACAGAACAGGAACATGAACCAACAGATAGACTCGTCTATCCATGTCGACACAATAACATTGCACCACAAGATCATTAACCAACACAGCACAAGATCACCACAATACCACAGAGAGGGTCTATCTCCACTGAGGGATTAAGCCAGAAGTCTGAGAGCGGCCTTTTTAAAGGATTCAAGGAAATCCCAGATTTATTTGAAAAAGTCTGGGAGTTTCTTTTCGGGCGTGATAGCTTTTTTTGAAAGGCAATTGAGAAAAGGTTTCAATAATGTCAATTTAAGTTCTTTTCTAACCGTTTGAATCAACTTCAACAGCTTTTTTAATAGCAATTTAAAAACAAGAAGTTTCTATAATGCCAATTTAAGTTATTTTCTAGCCGTTTGAATCAAGCGTTCTTTATCCGCCCATCCTTCCACTTATATCACCATCAAAACTACGTGGATTCGGTAAGAGCACTCAGTGTTATGATTACGATGTAGAGACAGTTACATATAACAAATATTCCGTTACCTTCAGACTTGACTTAATATTCGGTTGCCTTCCGGTGACGGAACATGGTAATCATAGTGGGCGCATGGTATAAATAGAAATTGCAATATATTAAAATCTATAATTTTAGGATCAACGAAATATCAATACGTTAATCTTTGTGGGTGCATGGCTTTTTTAATCATGAATTTTGATAATTTTAATTTTAAAATATTTTTAAAATAATTATAAAGTAATCATTTTTTAATTATTAAGTAAAAGATTTATTAAATTATATGATTTTATATTTATCACTGAAAAGGGTTCTTATCCCTATAAATGTTAGTGAAAAGATCTTTAATTTTGATTTGATAATTTTTCTATTAACCAAAAAAAACCTAGTTATAATTAATTGTTCTCAATTTTAGCTAGAATAGTATGCGAGAGGGATTGACGTTTTGAATTGAGGCATTAACTTTCTGCACTGAAAATCTTAAATTTATATATTAAATTTTCTGCGTATTTCAGTGGACTTTAAAAAAAGCAATTATCAATCAGCTTTAGTAAGTCTTACCATGGACTTTTCAACTTCGAAAGTTTATTTTTCAAACATTGAACCCAAGAAAGTGTTTTCTTTCTAAAATTAGTATGTTCAACTTTTTGCTTTGCTTTTTTAACCGTTAGCTTTTTGCTTTGATCGTGAGCCTTAAGGAAACCAATTAATCTTTAGATTTTTAAAATTCAACGGTTGATTTTGTTCTTTATCGTTAAAAGCCCAAGAATTAGAGCGATGGGATTTTTACCATTCCTGGTTCAAAGCGGTTTTCCTCTTTCTTCAAAGCTAGCAGCAGATGTAGAGTTGCTTACAGTAGGCAATATTTCCCCGCCGATATGTGATGATCTACGCTAGCAATCAGGGAAAACACCATCACACTCAATTATTTTAAGAGGAAAAATGATCTGTGATTTTATGAGAGAAAAGATGGTAGGACTAACGATGACAATGAGGATGGAGATGCTAACGCCTCCGTTTCTTTTTTAGAGTATCGCAGTAGATGTAAGGATTTTCTTTTTTAGAGTATCGCAATAGAGGTAAGGATTTCTGTGGATTCGAATCATCTTAACATAACTAAGTCATTCCTTTTCTCGGTCCTTGTTTTCAAGACTTGCTTAAAACTATTTTTCTGCAATTATGGATAGTATTTACGGATATTGTTAGTGTTCTACAACAATTTTGTTCACATTTTAAATTCTAGAACTTTGTTTTAAAGTCCTGTTTATAATTGCTTTTCTGCAACCTTGGATAGCATTTATGAATAGTTTTAGTATTGAATGATACTTTTGTTCATACATTTAGAATTCTGAGAACTTAGTTCCCAGGATTTGTCCATCCGCCCACTCGATTACAATTATTCCTGACCCATGACTAGCCAATTAACTCACAAATAACTAGTAAAGTTGAATGATTATTAATTTGGAAAACCCAATTAGTTGAAATAGATTCCAATAGATTAGAACCACATCTGAACAACGAAGGTACTGAAGATAAACACCAACTTGCAATCGCTGCTGTTTTTATAATCTTGTCATTCGGCCACCTTAACCTAATTCGGTACTATCACGATAGGTACAGGCACAGACAAACTATTTCTAGTTCCATTTGAGACAACTACAGAGAGACTACCCTATGATAGAGGGACTAGCTAGCTAATACTAGACCAGACTTGATAGGGGGCATTGAATCCCCAAAGAAGGGGAAGGTTGTAATGTAACTGATTCCGGGGGATTGAAGCTAAAGAGGGCTATAAAAAAACTGAGCTGGATTGGATTATTATTGATGTAAAAGTTGAATAAACCAGTGATGATAAGAAAAAAAGAGTAACTCATAGAACATAGCTATATGTATGTATTGTTAAGTTTAATAAATCCGCCAAAAGAAAGGAAGGGTAACCGCAAGATGATAGAAGCAGGAAGTTGGTTCCATTAATGAGTTTGAGTAGCCAATAAATTTATTAGTGGGTTTAATTGACATGTCAAAAACCTTGGATTAAAGCGATGGACGCATAACACAATAGACAGAGACGTGTAGTTAACCTGAATCTGAATCCAGAGACATGCTTACGTAGGTGGATAGAAATGATATGGTTAAAATTATGGAGGGGAAACATAGCATTAAATGAAAAATTCATTGGTATGGTGGACACATCCATGGCTCGTAATGGATGGAAAAAAGCATTAAATTCATAACTAGTAACATTATTAAAGAGGAAACAAAGCATTAAATGAAAAATTCATTCAATTTAATAGAAGTGGTATGGTGGATAGATCTGAGGAGGAAAAAAAGGCTTAAATCCATGGCTCATAACATTATTGAATAGGAAACAAAGCCTTAAATCCATGTGTAATACACTTGGCACAAGGTACAATTATTGGGGAAATGGAGCCTTAAATCCATGCCTTGTGCACTTGGCACAAGGGTAAAATTATTGAGGAAAATAGAGCCTTAAATCCATGGATGATGCTTAAAAAAATACACAACTAACCAGTTATACCAAAAGGTAAAAGAACAACAACCAAACCACAGGGTAAAGGAACAAAGAACACGAGACACAACCATGGGCTAAACTAATAAAGAAGAAGAAGTGTTATATAGGAAAATTACAAACTAAGCAAATCCAAATAATATAGAGCGAGTGATGCTTCAATTCCTAGGGGAGAGGATAAATTGTTCAAGCTAGAGTGTGAGACATGCATACAATGGTCGATTGAAGCAATGAAGAAAAAATAGGATTTATTGAGGAGGAAGCAGACTTTTAAATTCAAAATAAAAATGGCTAAAGCACCCAGTTTAAACTAATCAAAAGGAAATAGATACCGATACAAATATCAGGAATTGGGATTTGATTCAATTTTGTTTCTTTAGCTAGGTACACTGGACTTTGAACAACAACCACTTCTTTTCTTCTTTCATTCATTTCGTTGCAACACCAACCTTTCATTTTTACAATGCACCCAACAAAAACACAAGGTTATGAAATGGAATTATCTCTTGCACTAAAGCAAAGATGAACATAATAAACACTGAAATGAAATTAAATAGAATTGAATTAAACCTAGAGCTGCATTTCGGACTACTGTCGGAAACAGCTCGCATGTGTGTATCAATATCAAGTTATACACCCCCGCCATACCAAATATTTCGATGACT